>KK113991.1:419243-432393 GCA_000611955.2 Stegodyphus mimosarum
TAGCAGCACTTATTGCGGCGCGTGGTGGCCACACAAAATACTGATTCTGATCTCTTGTTCTTGTTTGTTTGCTTTGAACATTTAATCATTTATTTGTACCACTACCACTCAACTGTGTATTAAATTGCATTCAATTATGACGATTCCTTCTTGGTGTTGCAATTTTCACAAACGTGAGTGTATTTGCCCTTTAATTCAAATGCAGTGCAATTCTTTTACCTTTAAAAAATAATAATTTCATTTTCCAAACATAATTTTTTTACTGTAGCATAATAGTATTTTCTTGATTAAAATTGAGAATTCTAATGTGATCTTTAAAAGTCTTGTCTACTTAAAAGCCTAGTATAATACACTTAAACTGTGTTTACTTAATTCTCTATCTTGGGTCTCAATTTTATAAGACAAGATTAAGAACCCCAAACAGAAATCATTTCCTGTTAAATAGCTCATGCGTGTCTTCATCGTGAGAAAGCATTTTTATGCACGAAATCTGCTGTAATCTAAGGATAACGTAATTTAAGTTGGGATGATGTATGCTTGTCACGTAAGTCCGTGGGTGTAAGGATTCCATGATTTTAATCTTGCCCATTTTCTTTATTTGCTTACGTTGTGGCTGTGCTTTTCCATTTTTTAAACCTTGGTACAAAAATTATAAATTTTTTATACATAAACTCAAGTTAGACGTTCATAAACGATAAACTGTACCTCATAGGAGTTGCTTCTGCTGACATCATAATGGAGATTTGCTGATATTAATTTCCTAAGGAGTAACTTATTTAAAAGTGTTAAGTAAAGGTGCTTTCCGTACCACCATATAGTTGCTGATTTACTTGCTGATAACAACTTTATCAAGAAGTTAATCCTTTAACAGATTCCCTCTATAAAGGGTACTGCATAGCGAATAAGGACTAAAAATTATGTTCTTCATGTTTATTGATTTAGATATGTAACACTAAAGCATGGCAACTGAGCACGTTAGTTTTCAAAGGTAAAACGTATTTTCTGAAAGTTTGCAAACGAAGCTTGTGTAGCAAGCCTATTAATAATAGGCTTGCTACACAAAATAAATAAAGCGAATAAATAAAGGAAAAGAAACAAAATTTTTTCATATTCCCGCTATTCCGTGCCTTGTCAATTTAGTCAAAAACAATCAATAAAGAATTTTAATGATCAGTTTCGAATAACAGTCGGAAGAAAATGGCAAATGTATTTGAAGTCCAGCATGCATTTTAACTTCAAGAATAGTGCGTGATATTTATCACATTTTCGTAATGTGAAATACACTACCTTCCAGAAGTTAAACATGCAATGTCAATTAGCAAGTTTCGAAAGCATAGATGAATTTGAATGGCTGAAAGTCGCTGCGGATGCAGATGGCAGTATGCAAATATCGTACGTTGCAGCCAATTACGACTGACTGTTTGAGCATATGCTAACTTATGCAGTTGCTGAAGACGCCAGCATTCTGAAAGTTTCGAGAGGTTGATTTAAATGCTGATAAGAAGTGTTTATAACTTTCGTAGAATATTTTTTGATGATAGTGTGCTGTGGCTGAAAGAAGATGAATGGCAGAATGTGAGCACTCGCATGCTGTCAGACGCACTGAAGCAGTCAAAGATTCATAAAAGAAAAACACTTTTTTTGGCACTGATCATTCTGTAATTTCTTAAACGTGGAAACAACTCCAATTTAATGTAATCTGTAACAAACTGTTGCCCAGCGATCTATGCCCGGTTGACCAAGGGTTACTACCCCTTCTGAGGATTGATATATTGCTGTAGAAGCCGAGCAGAATTGACGAGGTAACTTCCCCAATGGTTACATCCAGGGTTGTAGCGTCATCTTGAGGAGCCAATATCTGCCATACTGTGCCCGTACTTCACATGAAGGGATCGTACACTCGACTGTCAAGTGTTTATGCTTCCACTAACCGTTCAACCAGAGGAACAGGATTAAAGTGGTGTCGTCAACATCTCAACTGCATTGTCTCAGATTGGTGCAACGTCCTGTTTACGGACGATTTCAAATTTGCCTCGGAATGAGAGGATAAGCAAGTGAGGGTCTGGAGAGAACGGGGCGTACGAAATCAGGTCTAAACCGTCACATATTCAGAGGTGGCAGTATTATGATACGGGCTGGAACTTCAATAGAATATCGCAACCACTTTAGTTTAGTTCAGTTTCCGATGGATCGGAACATATGGTCTTTAAAAATGGTTAACAGGTATTGTTCCCAATTTATCATTAAGTAGATTTATTTTAATTTTAAATAATAACAACCAAATTATTTACGTTTTTACTATTACTATACATAACTAAAACGCACAAATTTTGAAACACATTTGCATGAAAGAGGAATAAAAAAGTAAAATTAAAATAAAATGCGGTTGCGTTATAAATAAAGTTCATGTAGTCCACAGTTCATTGAGTCCATAACATTCATAAAATCGATCATACAAAAAATCGTAATATCTTAACTAAGCATTTACAAGTTATGCTTATAAAATGAAGTTATTATGTGGGAGCTTATAAATAAAATAATGACATTTTAGAAGAAGACGTAAATATCTTACTGTTTTATTCATATTTTTAAGAGGAATTTCGAATATCTTTTCCCAATGCAGAAAGTAGATTTATAATTTTACAAATTTCAAGATGTCTGTGCTTATAAAAGAATCTTTTGAAAGAAAGATGAAAGAATTTTAATATGGTATTGTTACGTTAAAAGGCGTTCCATTATACAATGTTCTGGAGATCTTGTGCCTCTATAGAGGGAATCAATGAAAGAATTAACTTCTTGATAAAGTTGTAATTAATTTCTTGATTTACTCTATAGCATGTGGCTGATCCCAGTAATGATACAGTGCCCTTTCTAAACACGTCAATGAACCACCGGGGGTGACGCCGCTTGTTGCGATCCAGAATGACGTTATAATAACGAAAGCATTTGGTGGTTGTTTGTGAGCGCCTCAGCGCCTTATGGTGTATCTCACTTTCTAACTACTGCTGCGCATTAATTAGCTAAAAATGCTAAAGGAAAATAGATAAAATTGATGCCATTCCAAGCATGTTGTTCAAGAGTCGTTGCCACAAAACGGAAAAAATCGTCCTTGCCACAAAAATAAGAAATTCGAAAAAATATTGTCGTTGTCACAAAATAAAAGCGAAACTTTGAAAAACATTACTTCATTCAAACAAGGTTGCATCACTCTTCGGAAATCCAAGATGGCGCCGGCGACATCACTTCCGGTTTCTGGACCTCTCTGGATGCTACCACTTCTGCCGACCAGTTACATCCGCCTACTACTTAGGAAGAATACGAGAAATGTATCTTTAAAGAAGGCAGCTAATATTTAGGACTACTAAATTCAAGAGAGAAGAGTCTGAACTAAGAATAAACTTACCCAGCGGAAAATAGCATCTTTAGTTTTCAATCATACGAATACATCTTTAGTTTTCAATTTTAATTCACTAATCGGGATTTTGAAGTAATAATAGTCTTTCAGGCTTACAGTAACAAATAAAATGGGACATATTTATTGTAACCGGTAATAACATTAAAAAATATTTGAAAATATGATCTAAAATATTTTGTAGAGCAGATCCATAGTTAACAGTAAGTGAGCACATCTTTTTTATTCGCTCTTTTCTAACAGCTAACATTTGTCCTTTCGCCAGATAATGGACTGAACCTATTAGTCATTTAATTTTCTCATCACCGACATGTTTTCCAAGGTATACTATAGGCAGAGAAATTATACATAAGTATTTTGAAACCTCTTGCAGATATGGGAAACTTTATTCATAACGACTGAAATGAATTAGCAAAGAATTATTTTCATAATTCGGTTAAACCAAATTAATATTTTGCATTCAAAACATTTTTACACGAGTTCAAATACTTTTATGTCGCATTTCATTACAACCATTAAAGCCTACTGCTTAATGCTCCTCATTTTGAAACAGTAGTAAGAAATATATATATATATATATATGTATGTGTGTATGTGATATTTTAGGCGTTTTTTAGGCACATCAAAATCATTTCTTTATAGACGGTATACTTTTTGATAATAAGCAATTAGAATAATTTTCATATACACGTTACGTCCTCTGAGATAAAGAACAAAGGAGGGCATGGCAGCGTGGAGATGTTTGCATGACAGAAGTTAGGAAAAGGAATGACGTAGTTGCTTGCGAAGCAGTATTTATACTAAGTAAGTGCATAAGTACAGCTAAGCTGTAATTGGTTAATTTTAGGTTTTTGTTCCTTTTTGCAAGCAAAGCTATGTAACTTGAAAAAATCTCGAACTTGGGAGAGCAGATGAATTTAGAGGGGAGAACACCAAATTTAGAATAGTGAATTTTGAGGTTGCCAATTATTTGGATGTAATAGCCATCGTATTTTATTATATCTTACATATATATACATACACATTTTTGCTTTTCGCGAATTTCATATAATATATTTAAATTTGCATTTAATTTTAGCAAAATTGATTTACAGTACTGTTAGTAAAGTACATTTCCTTGTTTAAAGATTACGATACAAATACAGCTATTCATTTTTTCCAGATATAAAAATATTCCGTTGAAGGTGTAATTATTGTTTTTCATTCTGGCTGTAAACCAGGAATTCAACGTAAGGTCACTTCTATTGCACTTTAAAATTAGAAATTCTATATTGTGCAAGAATTTCAGTGTTTGGTTTTAAAAAAATAACAAAAGTAAATTACTCGTAAAATAACACTAGACAATTCTTTTGATCTATTATTAGGAAGCACGAATCGGCAAACATTAAAAGCGTTTTCCATTCGCACGATTCTGTTTTTGCGGTTGAAAGTAAATGAAAAGGTATAGAAATCGTTTCGGGTCACTTGACACAGATTCTGATGAAACTGCGGCATATCTGAAACGAAAATTCGGTTTCTTTTTCTCTACTTTTAATTTTCTGCATCTTTCAGAGTTCAGCTTTCCTCTTTAAACTGGCAAATGAACTCATTATTCATAGTTTTTATATTTAATTCTTGAAAAGGAAATTATTCTGTTCTCACCAAAGTTTCTCAAGTGCGGGCGCGTTGTAGGACTTTCATTCCCCGACATAAAATGACTCATCTATCAATTTGTTGAAACGTGAAATTAAAAACGCAAATATAATGATTTTCTTTTTGCACTGATGCTGCGACTGTTAGTTTTCACTAGCTTCTTTAAATTTGCATAAATGAGAAATTTGAAAGAGAAATTATTTGCTTTTATAAATCTTAAAATTTAGGGTAATCAAAATGAACTCGTTCATATTCTGCATAAGGAATTAAGATGCTCCTCTCAAGTCTTCTTGTGGTACACAGCTTAGCATCGGTCAGTTAAAATTAGCTCAGTTAAAATTTTGATTTTTGAGAATTTGTTAATTAATAGTTTTAAGAGAGCATGATAGAAGGATTTAGAAGTTTATTTAAATTCTGTTTACTAAAATAGAATTATAGTTTCAAATTCATATTGTAAGATTTGACATTTTTCAAGTATTTAAGGGGTCAGGTGGTTTTTGAGTTGGATATAGAATATAGATTTGGTTTGGCTTATGTGATTACGGCAAAGCCTCGAAAGCTATTTGCCTAAGGGGAGCGATGCCTTCGTGGAGGATTTTCTAAGGGAAACTAGCTCGTATACACGTTGCACATGGGGAAAACCTCGAAAACGCCCAGGCCCTTGGCGGGATTCGAAGTTCGGACTCGAACTACCAGTGTTCAGCGACTTTACAGCTCGGCCGCTGGTGAGCCTATAGAATATAGAACCACAGCTTAGACTGTCTCTATTTATACACACAATATTCACTAAAATAGAAACACGGGAATGAAATCCATAATTCTGATTGTTTTTAGATATTCAAGATAATTTCTTTGAGACTAACAAAGTCTGACTATTTTCTCCTTTGCGTTATCAATTACCTATTAAAATGTTTTACTAGATAAGTTCAAAAATACTTTTTTATAGCTTTATATTCAGAGTTTCCTCACATGACTGATTTGATTTCGGTCTATTGCACAATTATTCCATAACACGAAATTAAAAGCTGAATTCTGCGCAAACGCTTCCTAACAACTAAAAAATTTCTCCAGGCTTTCCCGTTTCCTTATTTCATCAATTTATTCTCAATTGTTAAGAAATTTGAATAGCGTGTTACAAATATTTAACCCTGATGAAACAGAATTAAAACATACATTGAACGATTTAATATTTTATAAAATTTTTAACAGTTAGCAACCTGGTGACATCATTCACTTCCATGTCTCGTACATTTAGTACCTAATGTTGAAGCGATTTCATATTGAATAGAATACTTGACAGTATGTAAACTGAACACACAGTGTTAATTAATTGAAATACAAGGGGCTAAACTCAGTTTGAATTCATAAAGATGTTTAATTGGCATAAGAAACTGCTATAGGAGTATTTTACCCTGCTGATTATTTGATGCAAGACTTTGGAACAAGTGTGAAGTTCATGAAAATGAACGATGAATTCATTCTTATTATAAATATCATATTTAATAACGATTAGCATTGATGATGCCAATTTCCAAAGAAAAATCTGATTTTAACCTAGACACATCTATTTGTATACTCACAAGTTGTTGGATTTTGCATAGAAATCAAATCTGTATCCTTCAGAATTAACCATTTGCATTTTTCCCTTTCGCGATCAAATAATTATATTAAAGTAGTATATTTCTTGATATTAAAATAAACTTCATTTCACGTGTTTTAGAAGCAGTTGGACAACATTTTAATATTGCAACATTTGGTTTCTCTGATTTTATCCGTTCATGATTAAAAATGATGAAAAACTGGCTGATTTAAACAAGAGAATTTCTGTAACAGTTAAATTGCGGGATATGTGATTTATGAATGGCAGCAAACAAATTCTGTGTGCGTAAAATGTGAGTTAGAAAGAAAAAGTATTTATTCTTGAGTATAAAAGTGACTAAATGTCCAAGAAAAATGTTCAGATTTTAAATTACGTCCAAAGGGGCGTTTTTTTAACATTTTGTGTATTACCTTTATTTATTAAATATCATGTTCTTCGCACTTAAAGCATAAAATTCAGTTAAAGAACGATATCGCAAGATAATTTTAAACTGAGCATAGCTTTAGAATTTTCTATACACAGTCTCACGCGCAAGAGATAAAAATGTTTTTTCTGTACAACGTTGTCATTGCTCGCTTCGAAATCCTTAAGCTTGTTAATCAAAAATTCATTAAAGGTTTACAAAATACGAAATTCATAATGAAACAAATTCCAAATGTCAAATTTGGGCTTCCAGATGACCATATTCGCAGCAGGATTACGTCATTCAAAATTCGATGGCTCTAGGTACCGCCGTTTTATCACAATGCGAGAAACATACATACATTTATGCACATTCTTCATCGGTTAATTTCTTTAAATATTATAAGTGCAATATTTGGTGGCAACAGTTTGAAAAAAGAACCGATATTTAATGTTTCCGACGTAAAATCGCAAAACGAAAACAATAGTCCTTCAGGCACAAAGCCCCTAACTAAAACAAGCCCAAACTAAAAAAAAAAAAAAATAATAATTTGACTGCCTATAGTACCTTTTTGGAATAAAATGTCAAATTAGCCTCACATTTTGCTCTCAGAGATTTACAGCCTAAAGGGAAGTTCAGGAGCATCTGAATATCTTCTCCTTAATCTGAAATGCTAATGCGATTTTTTCCATCAAATGGCAATCCAGTTTGTATGCAAATATAGTGTTACTTCATGCATAAAACTACTATGGAATGATGTGGAAGATATTATGTGGTAGTTGGTAAAATAATTTCTCTTTTACGCTGATGAAATTTTACATAATTATTTTATAAATCATAGTTATTGGGTGTGTTCATCAAATTTTGCTGTTTCATATTTTGCAACGAATATGTGTAATTATGCTTGTTAGGGAGATGCAGATATGGGTTATATAAGAGAATATGAAGAAAATGCCAGCGCGCTAAGAATAAAAGATATAGCTGTAAAATTAAGGATGATAGAAAAGAGTATATTATGCATTGTTTCTTTAGCAAATTTGGCAAGGACATCAGTGCAAAATACCTTAGTGAAATATTTGTAAAAGTTGTGGAAGGGAAGCTGTTCCGAAAGTGTTACTGGTGGTTTGAGTGATTTCACGCTGGCAACAGGTCAGCGAAATACTACGGTGGAGAATGATATTTGCTAAAGTACCATTATAATATCCACTGAATTAAGTCAAAACTTTGCCTTTTATTCTTTGTGAAGATGAATAGTCTGGAGGATCCATGATTTTACGAAAAAGGGAAAATGTCGATCTTCTGTTCCTTTCCATACTTATTCTGTATAAGAATATGAAATGCTAAAGATTGTATGCAAAGACAGTGAACAGTTGACTGGAGATGAAGACACCATCAATCTACCAATAGGTTAGGTGGCATTGTCTCGCGTCCTCGCATATCTAACATTAGAAGATATTGTAGCCGTTATGACTTAGAACATAATTACATAATTTACATAATTATTGCATTATTTCAGATACTCAAATTACTTTACATCAGAGTATACACTTACATTGTACACATTACAACTACACTTTACACAAAGACAACACTTTACAGATTTTCCAGAAATTTACAAACATATATTGCGCATCATCCAAGTACAGTAGCAATACAAAGCTAAACTTCTAGAAACAAACTGAGTGAATCTTAAGTTCTTACTTTGGGCAGTATTCCTATTTGCCACCCACAACAAAAAAGTTAAATAGCGAATAAATAAAAAAATTATATAGCGAGGCATAGGCCAGCCCCAAGTTTTGCAAGCTTGTCGATAATCTGGGCTATCCTTGCCGCCAGATGACGTTGTTTTACAATAAACTTGTAGCAGGCTTGTGTATTGTCACTGGGGATTTTAAGGCGATGTTCTTTGGTTAGTAGGCAGATAGTAAGAAAATGGTTTGGAATACCAATTTCTCCATGGACACAGAGATCGGTGTTGCAGACGCCGTGTGTATTAAAATATTCGGGAAAGGGACCATGTTCTGTAATAAATCTCGTTAATTGCGGGGAAGTGTTGTTGA
The DNA here is from genome assembly GCA_000611955.2 of Stegodyphus mimosarum. Classification (NCBI taxonomy): domain Eukaryota; kingdom Metazoa; phylum Arthropoda; class Arachnida; order Araneae; family Eresidae; genus Stegodyphus; species Stegodyphus mimosarum. The sequence goes on from KK113991.1 coordinate 428,351, forward strand.
GTTTGTGTTCTACTTATGTGATGCAGTAGCATGTGCGGCGACCTTGTTCACATTCAACCCACTCTGTTTGTCATTTGATTTATGTCTTCCGTTTCACTTGCTTCTTCAAGCATCAGCGTGGCTAAAGTGCTAGTTGGGGATAATGAATATTTCCTAATGTAGTTTCCTTGACTAATCTGTCAGAAATTTCATTACCACTCAACCCAGCATACGCTTTCATCCAGGAGAGTGTGATGTTATGATGCTGATGCCTTAGTAAGTCTCTGTGGATTTGCCTAACCATAGTGGATGTGTAGTGGTGGTTGAGTATTGGCAGAAGCACCGACATGCTGTTTCTGTTGATAGTGATGCCCTGTATGTTTCTCTTAGTGATGTACTGGATAGTTCTGGAAGTAGCTAATGCTTCTGCCTAAAACACGGTGTTATTATCGCTTAGTTGCAGTTTCCATACATGTAAGGTTTCTACTCCATGTTGAAGAACTAGAGCGCTGCGAGCCCGTCCGTGTATATAGCCAGAGTGTTGTTGCTGAGGATACTATGATGGTGCAGATGTACTATGTGTACATCTTGCCCTTTTAGTGTTGGGTGAACATGTAGCATCGTCTCTGGTATTTCACAATTGTTTGGATAATGCCACTCATTAAAGAAATTTATGGGCGTGCGAAGATGAAATACTGATTCAATTACTGCTTCTTGCTCATCACGAATATGCAGTGGTGTTAGACCTGCCAGGATATTAACCGATGAAGTTGCTGTAGGGGGAAATGCCCTTGTGATATTTAGCGCAAATGGGTGGTGGACGCTGAGAAGATGCTATACTTTCCTTTCTTGAATCGGCTGGGCCCCGACTGAAGTAGCATATGTGACCATTCATTCTATGACAGTTGAGTAGAAAGTATTTTGAATTAGCGAATTTAGGCTCTAGGTTTTTTGTCATAACTGATTCACGTAATATAACGACCAAGAATAGAATTACAATTCTTAACTTACAGAACTAAGTTTAAGAACCTAAACTGTCACAAAAATCACATGATCTCTGACGTCACATGCTACTTTTTGCGACGTTTCTATTTCTTCTTGCTTCTTTAGATCAAAACGTTCTGGCAACACTGCCCTAGAGGGATAGAAATTATTACTACTTCACTTGCGATGAAATATTTGTTCTAGAATGGATAAAATTCAAGACTACTTTTTTATTAAAATAAGAGTAAAAGTTTCAAGTAAGAGTTAATTTATGATGGGATATATCATGTCTATTCTGAACAATTTTATTTAAAAATATGATTTTATACTCTTTATCTCGAACGTCTGGGTATTAACTCTGAAAATATCAGAACTATCACAACTGTTTAGTTTAAAATGCTGCATGTATTACACTGGAATTTTAATAGAATACAGATAGCAGTTTTTTTGAAAAGTTATAACATTTTATATTTTTTTCAAATTTAAAAATATTCTTGAAATGTTTAGTGTCAAACTCTTCTTTAAGGTGTTAGATTATAACATAAAGTTTTTAAATTGTAGTCTGTTACCTTGTAAATTGCATAAATGCATACAATTTGGAAATTTAAGATGTAAAATTCCAGAATTTCAATGAATCTTCTTTAGATTTAGAGAAAACTGTCTCCAGAGAACAAAATCGATAAAAGGATAAAATAATAGTAGCAGGAAAAAAGAAATGCGGAAAATTCTACATGGTGGTAAAATATTTTAAACCCCATTTTACTTCATTATCAGATGCGCATAAACTTGCATTAATTTACAATATTACAAAGTCAAAAGCAAACACAATTATAATTTTTTATACTTCCTATGCAATATTCACTGATTCCTTTAATTAACTGATTTCCTACTTCATAGAATTATTCTAATTCTTAAGTTGAATTTTTCATTTATTCTGTCCTCTGTTAGCATCGAAATTAAAGGGTAGGCATCTCTGAGGTAAAAGTACAAAAATGTGTAATTTTCTTTTAGGTAAAGAAATATCTCAGACTTCACTGGACAGAATGAACATTGGAGAGTGATAGCTTCATTGGACAGATTGAAAATAAGCATGAATTCACGCACAATCCAACAAATATTTTCTTCTGCAGTAGGATCATCACTTTGCAACAACCCATTTGCTTCAGTTATCAGACAAGCTTTACGAACGAAGCTGATAGGTCTTCTGCATCATTTTTCTAATTTACAGCTTACCCGAAATGTTCATAAGAATTTGTGACAATTATTCCTAAAATTTACTGTTAGATTTGAGTTAAAATCTATCCTTTTCTTCTTGCTTTTGCCACCATACTTTCCCACATAAGAAAGTTTACATAAATTTAAATGAAAACGGCATAGTTCAAAAGTAGGAAGTTAATGGTTCACTACTGTGTTGCCCGAATAAGCTATACTATGATATAATTCTGAAGTGAATAAAAATAGTTAACTGTTACGCATGAAAAGTTGTTTTAAAAAATTAAAATATAGCAGATCCAATCCTAGTATCATAGTTTTGAACCATTGGATATTTTGTAATTATGTAGTTGCAATGTTATAACAACTGAAAGTCTCCTCAGTTTGTACTGCTTGTATAATTCGCAGTCATTGCTTAAGTTTGCATTGTCATTTTACACTATAAAACCACTGGGAGTGGGTAATAAATATCTGGTTTTACTTTAAATTTGGAATTGTGTATTTTGTTAACTGTCGAACACTCGCCAAACCCGTTAGATAACATCTGTGACTAGAAGTTAGGCTCTAAGTTTAATATCACAGTAGAGAAGTTACAAACTAAGTTTACGAGAATAAGATATATTCGTTGAAACCTACCTGCATTTTTCAGGTTAAAAAAAGAAAGTACACTTGTAGAGACATTAGGTTATTTCGAAGCAGGAGAAGGAAAAATTAGCAACGTTTCCGCCGGGAATCGAACCATGGACCTCTCGGTTACGCGTCGAGCGTGCTGCCCACTACACCACGAAGGCATGCTAAGAAGGCGGGAGAAATACCTCATATACTCCCCCCTTTTAAATTTCGACTGGGGTTTTGGGGACCCAATCGCCAAATCCTGGTGGTGGAGAATCATCATCCACCACCTCTTTAATTCAGGTGCCAGTGTAGAGCCATTAAGTTATTTCGAAGCAGGAGACATGAAGAATTAGCAACGCCTTCGCCAGGAATCGAACAACGGACCTCTCGGTTACGCGTCGAGCGTGCTGACCACTGCAGCACGAAGGCATGCAAAGAAGGCGGGAGAAATACCTTATACACTCTCAGACTGGAAGCATTAGGTCTATCTCTAGTGAAGTGGATATTTCCGACGCAGTAAAAATGATAAGGAGAAGACTTGTGAAGTTAGCAAATCTAATTTTTTAGTGAAGCGAAATGGGATTAACTATGTAGTTACAAAGTTGTACAGCATTATACAAGAGAGACCAAGATAAACCGAACCCAAAGCAAGTGAGAACACATGAACTGTAAGGCGATATTTTATAATGTAGCCCTAGATAATCCTAACCGGATATGGCTGGCTTTACTTGCTTTGTGTTCGGCTTATCGTGGGTTACTCGTTAGAACTGCTATGCATCCATATTCAGGAATACACTAATGAGTAATGATTATCAGTTATATATTATCGAATATGAATCCTTTGCAGATTTCACTGCTTTATACAGACATATTTGTATATGAAGTTTCGCCGTATTTGGATGATGTTTCCGTCATACATGATAAATAACTCGTTTTTTCCAAATTTTATACAAGCCTTGGGATGTTGAAATACATGCCCTCTTACATTCTCTGTACTCAAGCTTGAAATGGCAAAAGCTTAGACCCAAGACATAACTTCTGGAATCATACACTCCGAAAGTTTGCGAAAAGAATTGAGGGCATGATGAAACTCATCTGTCTTGGACGGCGAACTACGTTGGAAAAGACTTTATTAATTGGATGTGAGTAGTAAGGCGGGGTCCTCGTGCGGTCAAAGGATGCCGCCATGTCGTAATAGAACAATGGATGACGTAAGAGAACAATAGATGACGCAACGGGGGGTCGTGCCTTTG
>KK113992.1:0-52043 GCA_000611955.2 Stegodyphus mimosarum
GGAGGTCACGCCCCTTTTCTGTGACGTCACTTCCGCCGCACGAATTACTCTGCCTACTACTAATGTTTCTTCCAGGATTGGGGTGGAAGCCGCCGGCCGGAATTGATTTGATGGGCGTAGAATTCGCGATATTTTCTCCGAAGGTGGGCGTTCAAAAGGTTTCCTCTTTTGTGAGGAGCTTTTCAGCTAGCTTTTCCAGAAAATGAAACTTTAAACAACCTTTGCTACTTTTTTTTCGGGGGGCGGGTAGCGTAGTGCGAAAAGTAGATACGCTTTACACAGGCGGGTCTGTGATCACAAGTAAAAGTACAATTTCCAGTAGATGCACTCTTCTGAAAAGTTTTCTACGCTTTCAGACAAAATGTAAATAACTAAAGTCTAGCTCTTTTTAAATCACTTTATACTAAACTAACCACAAACTTTAAATGGAAATTCATAGTACGGTAGAGTTTCGCTTACCCGGCATAAACAGGTAGGCAGAATATGGGATTAGCGAAAACGTTAGATAATAGAAAGATGTTAAGAAAATGCTTATTAGACGTCACACTATGTTTTAATTTCACACATTACGAATCTAATAATCCTCTTTTACAACAAAACAGGAACTTAGTCACGGAATTGTCTGAAGTTAAATACAGTACTTGAAAAATTCAATCTGTGATGCTTGAAAGAAATTTTCGATCGCAGTATGCTTTCTTGACGAGTGCAGTTCCTTCGCTTCCAAATCTCCCATCTTCAGAAGATTACTGTGTCCATTCCTGTAGCTTCCTGTTGTTGCTCCTTATATTTAATTGCAGTTTCTAGAAACTTAACTCCAACGTTAAGTGAAATTCTACAACGCTCAACATTTAGTGCTTGATCTTGACCTTCAATTTCGGTTTCATCGCAATTACTAAGCGCGACCATTTCTTCATCAGTTATTTCGTTATGATTATCCTCCTTCAGTCAGCTTTCGATTTCTTGCAAAGATGGATTATATCGAAAGATACGATGCACTCAAGATAGAATAGTTTCTTCGGTTTTATCCGTGCTTTCCGTTTTCATACTTCATTATCGCCTAGCATATTCTTCCATGACCTGGCAATTGTCGCAGACCTCACGTCAGCGCAGGTCCGAGCAACCCAGAAAGCAAAATCTTTTACAATGATGCATTTGAATTTTTCAACCGTGTTTTGTTCTTCAATTTCTTTTATCACTCAGGACTATCTTTTCGCGATAGTTCCTTTTCGTAGTTTCCAAAACACTCTGATCCATAGGTTGGCATATGGCGGTTACATTGAGGGGCAGGAATATTGTCCTTAATGTCACCATCTTGAAGTTCCTCTGCCTCAGGGTAAGTTAGAGCATTACCTAGCAACAGCTTTACAGGGTAAATAATTTTCTTTCAAAAATTTCTTTGTTGAAAGAATGTTTTTCTTAAATAACCAGTCTTTAGAAATTTTACTCATCACCCATGCGTTTTTCTGACTACAATATTGTATAGAAAGAACGATTGTATAGATATTATTTTCTTAAAGAATACTGTACCAAACTCCTTTAAATGTTGCATGATGGGTAAAGACATACCATTTAAGAATAATATGCAATATTTTACACTTTATTTAAAAAGAAAAAATATCAAAAATAAATTAGTAAAATGTTTTGAAAATCATAAAAGAAAATAGTATTAAATTTTTCATATATCCAGAACTAGTGATCGTAAATTTTATATCCTGCATAGTTTCAAAGATATAGTTACGATAAACAACTGTGGAAAATTTAAACATTCCAGGCTGAATAGGTTTCAAGAAAAGTGTACCGAAAGTTAAAAAAGAAAAAAGATTGAGAAACACTGAAAAAAAAACATTTTAAACACTAATAATTTATAAAAAAATATCATTTTAATACTTTCCTGGATAATAATCGCCTTGAATTGACATTTTTACATCAAAGACTTCTTATTTTATTAATTTATATTTCTTTCTGGCCATTTTAGAAAGTTTCTGGTAAGCGAGATGGGCCTCACAAATTCTATCACAATCTATTTTTCGCAAAGACTTTACCATATAAAATCCTGGTTGTATTCCTAATACTTTCATTACTTTATTGTGGCTTTGTAAACCATCATTAAAACACATTATTGCATCTAATAAAAATAATTTTAATGTGATGACCCTCACAAAAACAGTTTTTGGTATGAGTGCCCAGATGCAATTATAAAAACTTTCATTTAGGTTTTGAGTTCTTCCATGAATATAATTCGACAGCAGTTTTTTGCCAGAGAGACTTACTTTTAACAGCTAATAAAGCAGGTACTGGCAAAGAATGTTCATAGAGATAATTTTTGTCAGCTGATATGGTTTTATTGCGGCCACACCAGACATTTGTCCCTTCCAAACTAGTGTACTTCCCAGTGCTTGTTTACATTTTGTAATGAAAGATTTCGGTCTTTTAAAATTTCGAAACCTGAATAAATTCTATATTTTTAGAATCGTCACAGTCTATTTTATTTTTTTAGCCTAAAACTGAAAATGTCATATATAGCTTAAATTTAAGTATAAATTTATGAAATATACATCCTATAGAATTCATAGATTACGCGTTCGTGTAATTAAGCCATAATCAATTTCCAGGTCTTAAATAATTAAACGGAAAAAAAGAGGAGATTAAATATTTCATTACAACGCATTATATCATTCGTACATGCACCGCAACGTGATTTGAAATTCATTTATATATAATTTATGCGAAAACAAACAGCTGGCGTCAAGAAATGACAAGTTTATCGTACATTAAGAGATACTTAAATAAACATGGTATTTAGATGACAATATAGTTTCAGCTAATGTCTTCTATTTCGGATCTGTTAAAAATAGGCAGATAACCATAGAAATATTTCGCGCAATTACAAAACTTTACGGTAATCGATCTGAACAGAATTCTAGGTTTTTCAGCGAGTTTCAAATTGCTCATCAAATAAAGCATGGTGTATAAATACCTTCTCGGCACATAAACCACTCCACCCACTTAAGATCATCAAAGCTGTGGGTCAAGTCATTACCATGTTTCCGATAGTACACGATACGTACCTTAATCAACCATTTTAGGGCATTGCGTGAATCGGACACTACAGGGAATTAATTTCACTAAATATCTGCAGAATGACATACTTTCTTTCTGAACACGTCCACGTTTGATACTCCAACTACATACTCTCAGTAACCGGAGAATCAGCCTGAAGACAACGTGACTGAAGTTCTAGTTCTTGCAGGCCAGTAAATCTCGGTATATTCAAGACTTTTAGATGATGAAGTACATTTTTACGATAAAGTGATATCGCGTCATGATTTTGTAAAGCTTTCACAACATTCCTATCGACTCGTTACGTGATAATGTGGTGATACTTTTGCAGGATGTTTAACATCCTGCTCTTTCTTTCAGAAGTTAATTCTTTTGGAATGTGAAGTAGCGGTGGGCAATACTTTAAATCACGGCCCAAAACTTATTTCTTAGTGCATCATGCGAACAGGGACGCTGCAAGATGTGATGGTGCTCGACGTGACATTTTTTGCGGTGTCCTATTGTTTGCCTAGACACGATGCGGGGTTACCTTTCTCCGGTAGAAATTTAAAAAAAAAAAAAAAAATTACAATTTTAAAGAGCTTTTTACGTTCACAATATCCTATTTTTTACATTAAATATGCTCAAGATGATGAACACGCGGTCACGAGGGCCCTGATTATGGATCAGCCAATGAAATAGAAAACGTACATGTAAATTTTAAGGAATATGATGCAGAAAAGGGTACCTATGATTAAACAAATATTTTTACAAATTTACAGTTTTTTTACTTGCATAATAAAAGAACTGTGTTATAAAAAAATTATTAACAAATATATATCTAATGTAAGACGTGAAATATCGAACGTTCGTTTGCTATTATTTCATCCAAATTAGGTTTCTAACTCATCTGTAACAATAATTATTACCGAATATAAATTTTCATACGTTATTTGTCATTGATATTTATTTTTCCTGTTCTTTAAGGGCAAATTTCTTTCGCATTAATATGTCGATTCAAACAAAACTAAATATTTTTTTAACATAATCCAAAAAATTTCTGAATTTATCTACATTTGGGGAACCAACCATACATAGAAACCATTAATTTTCATTTTTCTTTTTAACTAAAGATCCGATTGAAATCGGTCAGTTTTAACTTAATCTGGACTATCCAGAGCATTAAAATTAAATGGCGGACTTAATAATTCATCAAGTCTTCAAACCATTTGCCAAAATTAGCATGCAACTAGTTTACTAATTGTCCGTACTTATCAAAATCACCATTTCTCAAGTTTTCTAGTTGTGATTCCAATGTTGGAAAGCCATTTATCTGTCTTTCACTTTAAATTTCAGGAAATAAATTTTGTCATAAATGCTCTGATTTTTTAGTACATTTTAAAAGCGTAATGTCTTTCGATTTTTTCCCTTGCAGTGCAATATTTAGCATAGGAGTGTTCTCAGGTTAGGCTGACAATTGATCTAGCCATGCGTATGTACACTGTAACAATAGACGCACGCGTGCTGCTGATTTCGATAGTTTATGCACAAAATCGGGAAGGAAAGAAATGAAAATGTCGTTGAATAGGATTTCATAATTAAAACGACCGCATTCGGCTCGCCGGCTGCCGGTTCTGATATAAAAAGACGTGAAATCAAACAGTGCGAAGTAAAATACACTTCTTTCATGTTTAAAAAATTGACTTGAAAGGTTATTATTTGAAGCTAACCAGTTATGATGTAGATCTTTACTATAACTATTCCTTTCTGTTTCCTCACCAGAATGTAAACTGAGACAGAGAGTATTTAAGCTGAGGTGTTTGGAATGTAAGACAGAGTGTTCTGTCTATTAAGGTCACGTTAGTTTAGTTGTACCATCTCAGTTAAGTTTGTAATCATTCGCTTTGCGTTATTTGATACCGACTTTAAAACTGATATGTTGGTACTTTGAAATACTGTCCATTGCATTGGAAAACCTGCTGTCGTGCCATCGCAGTTATATGGCTCTTGACCTATGATAAAGTCTATTTTATTATCAACTGAGAATTGAACTGTCTGAGCGACAGCAGCCGTAGCTCGCTGCATTGTACAAATCTGTTGGGTTCTTCGTTTGAGTTAAACACTGTGTTTATCTGAACATTTTGTGCCTGTTGACTTTCGCAATTACGTGGTGTGTTGTTGTTATTAATATTGGGTGATGCTGCGGATGTAAGCAGCTGCTCGTTGACATTCTGCGCATTCAGTTGCGTAGGCTGGACGCCTACAGTCGTGCATGGTTCCGTGCTTATCGTTTGCGTCACGGCAGTTCATACATTCTGATAGTTCTGCTTTACAGTTTTTGACATTGTGCGTTCCAGCACAGTAGGCACAGAAGTTCTTCTTGCATGTGCATTTGTCCTGGGTAAGTCCAAGCTGCAGGCACTTGTAGCAGCGACGGATGCCCAGGTACTCTGTGATTGCGTGTGCATGCCAACCTGTGAAAAATCGTCTTGCCCTAAGGATTGCCGGGAGGATGGACGGTTCGCACTCCAGGACCCATTTGATTCGCTTTGGGTTCCTTTCTTGGAGTCTGAAGAGCGCTTTGATGTCTTTGGATGGGGTTCTTGCTGTTGCAGAGATTTCCTCGATGAGTTCCTTGGGCATGATGTTGTCCGGGGGGAGACGTTATGAACTGTGTAGCGTGGGGTTAGGAAGTGTAATATGTGACAGAAATTTTTCCGTCACATATTATGTACCACAGATCAAAAGAATGGATTTTAATCAGAGAACATATATGATCTTGTGTTATCACATTCGCATGATTGAATGGCAGCGTTGTACAGAAAAAACATCTTTATCTCCAGCGCGTGAGACTGTGTATCGGAAATTCTAAAGATATGCCCAATTAAAAATTACACTGCGATACTGCTCTTGAACTGAATTTTATGGTTTAAGTGCGAAGAACGTGATATTTAATAAATAAAGGTAACACACAAAATGTTAAAAAAAAATCCCGCTCCTTTGGACATAATTTAAAATCTGAAACCTTTCAGATTTTCTCTTTTTCTTTTTTTTGGGGGGGTTGGATGCTTTCACAAAAATATAATAATTTTTTCTCGCGAAAACAAATGAATTAAAAACATCAAGCAAGAGAAAAATGTCTATTGTTCAAGAGCATCTCCAATTCAACTGCACGCACAAGTAACCAGGTTGAAAGAGCTGTTATTTTTCATTTCCCACTGCATCTGACAGATGGAAATTAAGAGAGAAAAAGCCATGATATTTTCTCTCCGTAAGAATCTCATTTTCTTGTAAAAAAAAAATAAAACATGAAACAGCTGTTGAAGCCTCCAGTCCTTTTTCTTCACTGAATAAAATCATCCGCATGTTTATTCTTTGTAAAGTTTGTTTGACATTGTGTAAAAATACTCCTTTAGAGAATCCTCGTAGAGAAGATAAAGGAAAAACTAACCCAGTAAGTTGAAGACACAATAAAGGAGAGATGGACACAGTCTATAAAGTTTACTTGCAGGAAAAGAACTAAAAGCATTCCTCACAGCTTAGCTTAAATTCGGGTCAAGATACAACAAAAATAAATGCAATAAAAGTTACAAATAGCGATATACATGAAAAAGTTTCATGGATCACATGTGCATACGTGTGGGCGAAAAGAAGGATAAAATAACTACGTAATTTCCTTAAGAAATATGCATTTTCAAGTAAAATCTTGATCACGAGATTGACGAAAAATATCAGCATATATTCTTCGTATCTCCTAAACTCGAATAGGTCTCTTCTAGAATTGATGATTGTGAGGATTTTTAAGTAGAACAAATGACTGCCTATCTAGATACTCTCTCGAAAGCTATGAAATAGTTTAAAAAGTTGTCCTAAAGCCTTTCTCAGAATTTCAAAAATAATAAGTAAAAAATTCCCGAGAATGGCAAGATTTGACTCTCAACCGCAAACACTAAACTTTTCTAAGGCTTTCTTCTTCTTCTTTTTTTTTTTTATTTGCGGTAATTAAAATATCTAATATAATTAACTATCATAGCTAGCAAAGTAAATTCAGTTTAGAATGTTAATAATGAAGACGTCATTTGTAAGTATTACTTATATACATTTGTAAGCATTAATTATATATACAATATATATGTTACCCAGAAAGACCGAAATTGGAGAATGTCGACCGGAGAATGTCAACATTCACCAAATACGTCGGTGAAAGATCGAATATTGCATTACATTCTTGTACATTCGGACCCTCACCGGTGTATATCGACAATCACAGACATGCTCTGGTGTAGGTCGAAAGAGAGGAGTAGACAAAGCGGCGACTGGCTGTTTCCCGCCAAATCCTTTGTTCTGGTGGAAGTCAGTCAGTTTTGTCCAACGAGATATATTCTTATATGAAGTCGTTGGTTTTGTCAGTCTTATGCAAGGTTTGATGGTGTAAGCAAAGTTTCCTTAACTTTTTTTCCGATATCCTAATTTATACTGAATGGATACTGCAGTGAATTGTGATCTTTTACTTTGAAAGTTAAATGCATTAATTGCTGGTAAATGAGAAGACAGTTGTTCTTATTTTTCTCAAGAAAAGTACTCTAAAATACTTTCTGAAGTGGTTTCTGCTAAAACTAAGTGCAACACACCTTTGGATTACAGATGATTAAAACGTTTTGACGTTTTAAAAATTAATGATGAAGAAAAGTTAATTGTACCATTAACACCAGGAGAAACGAATATACAGTATTATGTTACCAATGAGGAATTGTTCAGCATATTATATGAAACTCACACCAGAATAGGCCACAGAGGAATAACACGTATGCTTAAAGTGTTGCAAATTAAATAGAAAAATATAACATATGAAGTTGTAATGTTCTTTTTAACTTCTATTATTTTCCTTTCTCATTTTGAATGTACTGTGTGTTTTAATTTCTTATGTTTTCAAGTTCTAAGTCTCAAGCGCGTTTTTTCGCGACTGAACATAATATTCTTATATGTTCAACATTCACCATTAGTACATGGTGAATGTCGACATTTACCGTTGTAAGTGAGAAATAAGAGTATTTGGAAAATATTTCGGGCGTACACCAAGCGACTATGTGAATATTGACATTCACCGGTGAAAGTCGACATTCTCCAGATTTCGGTGTTTCACCGTAACATATATATAGATATATAATCCCATTACAAGATTGTCAAAATTATCATACAGTTCGTACCACGGAGTGATAAAAATATTTATAATCACCACAACTAATAAAATGGTAAATCCAGCTCTAAGGTATGCTAAAAAAAGTCTTATTTCTTATCAAAAGTACATGAGTGTGTAAGAAAAATATACACCGTGCTGCTTTCCACGAAATTTCTGAAAAATTATATTCTTGGGAAAAAAATTTCAGTTCTTTTCTATCAAAGCAAAATAACATTAAAAAAAAAAGAAGAAGAAGAGTATATATGCACTGCATACTTTATCTCAAATAAATTTTAGAAATGATAGAAAAAAATAACCAAAGTCAGAAAGCAAGCTGTTTGTGGACCATCATTTGCCACATTAATATATCGTACGTCTCACAAAATAAGAAAACTTCAGTGCCAAAAAAAGGAAAACTGGAAGAGAGGCCGTCAGGGCAAAACGTGCTCAAGAAGCTATCTCTCAAAGAAAGCTCCAGAGATGAAGAAGGTAAGAAATAAAAACGCGAGGACACTGCACCGATAACAGAGGGAGAAAGATGTATTTGAATGATAGGCACGAAAAAAAAAAAAATACTAAAAAAGCGTTTACTTCAAGATAGCGCACCGAAAATAGCACCCTTGCATTTTTAACAAACTCTCTCAATTTATAAATTCTCTAGTATGTTCGCAGGCTTGGTTATAAAAGTAAGGAAAGTGCTTGTCATAAATTTCATTTTGTTACGCATATTTTTTTTCCGAATTACCAATTCTATTTTACCACAAAAAGTTGACTCGCATTTCAATATATGATTGAAATAGAAAAAAATAAAACTCAGAAGTTTAATATTTTTTTCCGGTGTAGGAACAATATATCTAAATTATTCAAGGTTTCTCGTAATACGGTAGAGTATTAATTCATCCTTGCAAGAAGAAATAGAAACTGAAAATCAGGATGACGCTGAGTTTTCAATCAATGTGTTTTTTGTTCGATGGCGGTATAGAACGCTACAATCAGTCTTAGTTAATATCTACAGGGTGGCGTACGAAATGGTAAAATCTTAGTTTTATTTACTACCCATTTATTATTTATCATCGAAATATTACTAAGTGACTGCATCTACCTAAGCACAGAAAGTGAATTTAGTGGAGACTGTGTTCATTGTGTCCACAATTTTGTTTCACTTTTTTTTCACCACTTTTCTTGCAAACGAACCTTTCCATTGATCACAATCCTTCGGCACACATCTTCCGAAATTGCACGACATAACTACATCATAAGAGCCTTGAGCCACACCACATTTGAAGGCTTCCTTGAGGAAACCTTAACTTTAAAATAAATTCCATAAAAGAAATCACATATATTAAGAAGGCCACCGTCCGCCATCTTCGCAAAGGTTCGTCGTCTACACGAGGAGACGTATATCCGAACAAGTAAGTATCTCTCGACATCTGCGGTGCTTGCGCCAGGAGCCGTGATTATTCAGCATGATGGGTTGAAATGTTACTGGAGCCGTATTTGGCAACATCAATAGGTTATTTTAAGCGGGGGACGTGAAAAATGTGCAGTGCCTTCGCCAGGACTCGAAAACTGGACATCTCGATTACGCATCGAGTATGCTTCCAAATACGCCACGAAGGCATGCGGAAAGGAGGGAGAAAATACCTTATGTACTATCTTTTAAAGGGCGACTGGGTATTAGGGACAAAATTCCCAAATCCCATCGTCCACAAAGTTTTTGGTTCGGGCGTCATTTGTAGAGGCATTAGGTTATTTTGAAACAGAAGATGTGAAAAATGTGCAATGCCCTCGCTCGAACCGAAGCTTCTTGAATACGTGCCGAGTATGCCACTGTTACACTACGAAGGCATGCGGAAAGGAGAGAGAAAATAAGTCGCATGTCTGAAAAGCAATGGCAGCAACAGAATCAGCGTCCATTCAATGGTTTTTTGCGCATTCAATAACATATTCGGCCAATTGGAGTTTCGTTAGTATTTTAACAAACTTATGATACGACACATATTTCGGTCGAAAAGGCTTCCCACGAATTTTTGGAATCCGGGAGTCCTTCTCTCGGAATTCAACTCCCCGCCTTTCCGAAGGTGACAATGCCACAAATAAACAAACAAACAGACAGACGCGCACAGATTTTAATAGTATAGCTAATTTCCAATATATAAACACTGTAAAAACATACCTTAAAAGCAAATTGTTGAAATACTAAAAATAAATCAAGTGTTTAGTCATTAATCTTTTGTTTCATATTGACGCAATCTTGTCTTTAACAACTTTAATAACAAATTCTAAGACTATTTTATAAATAATAACATAATACTATTGGTGGAATATAAAGGGCAGTGTCCCCTCTGCCCCCCTCATATTTGGCTTATTTACATTTGACTTCAGTTCACTACTTTCTATATTTTATCAACATTTCATGTTGCTTTTCCTCACACACATTCTGCTAGTATTACACACTAGTATCAGCACTTCATTATTGGCTTTCTCATTTTAAAAAGTATTTGAGTCAAAGCGAATGAGAGACCTGACTAGAATTCCGGAAATGCTAAATATGTAATTATTCCATTTTATTTATTACTGCTTAAAATTTACTGTAACATTACGTTCTGAGTAGAGTTTAAAAATCAAAGAATCATTCCATCGCTCATTCGTGGAAAAAGCTCCAAACTTCTTACCTTCTTTTCTGACTTCTAGAAAAGATCTATTGAAACTGAGATGAAAGAGGCCGAAGTAATTATTGGTCTCCACCGTTTAATAATAGACTTGTCTTTCCTTTTCGAACACTCATTTCCTGAGGCAGAGCATTTTTTTTTATGAACAAGCTACACGAATTCTAAGTAAGGTACTGAGCAGCAGGGTAGAATCGAACTGCCATATCGATTAAGTTTCACTTTGTGCTTTTTCTTCCTTAAATGCATGCTGCTGATACAGCAAATTCTGTTTTTGATCTTTCGTCGCAGGAAGAAATGGAAATGCATGTGCATATGATTTCAATTTTTATACTAGATTCTTGATTAAAATTAGTTGGTTGCATGTTTTTAATCTATTAACTTTTCTAGTTATTACTTGCGATTGTTCGATGATTACGAATAGTTTTCGGATGAAAGACCCGTGGCACATCATATGATACGGAGAAGATGAAAGCTGCTATTGCGGATATCTCATGTGACCATATAAAAAATTTCGCGCCATGTCCATTCAAGCTGCAAAAGGATATGCTGAAAAATTTTGCTGTCGAAATTATGTTAAAACGATGAGTAAGGTGTGCTTCATACGCGATCTGTTAATGTGTGTGGGGGGGGGGGTTGGGGTGTCCGATACATGTCTTTCACGATTTCTCTGAAAGGAAAGGTGACGAGACTTGGCGAACTAGGAAGTCAAGTACTAAACATTTTGCGTTATCCGCCCGAACCAAACTCAAAGAACATCTGGGTCCAAGTAACATCGTAAGCTCGTAAATGCAACATCTTTTCCTTGCCAGGGAACTTATGACATATTTTTGTATTCCAGGAATTAATTTCGCCAATAGATGAAATCTGCTCCTTTTTTGAAAACATTTCCTGTATTTATAACGTAAGTATCAGAAAATAATGTAAAAGAAAATAACGTCATAAGAACACTACTTCAATAAGCAACTAACAGTAACCAACAACATTCAAATCCATTCACATTCCCTTAAACTGATACTAACAGACGCTAAAATAAACAGCGGTTTATCGAATAAGCTGGAATCTATTTTAAAATTTAGGCAATTTTCATTGATTTATAAATTAGACAATTGAGATTAATTATGGAACACGATGTGGGCAAAACGCTCCCGCAGTTTTGATGGCACACGCTTTCAGAAATAACACATTAGATTTCAATTTTCAGGAATTGCTTGTTAACATACATCTTGGATTTTAAATAACCGCAGAGGGAAAAAAATGGCATGGAGTCCTAACGCAAGATTTGGGCAGCTAATTAAAGTCAGCAGTTCTGAAAACTACAAGACCAAATGGTTTCTCTTGCTGTAAGGCATGTGGTAGCATGCTATTAAAAAGCGTTTTTTTGAGGCCCACATCATACAAATGATCCGACAAAAAGTTCGAAATCATATCAAAATATCGTAAACCATTTAAAGTTGTGTACGATATTTTATGCCGCATGTTTCATTTTAAGTCATGGCTAGACTTATTTTCAAAAAAGGACGGTCCGATTAATAACAAACATGCGTTATTTTTATACAACAAAAAATTGTGAGAAAATTAAATCCAGTGTACCAGAAGAGCTACCGTTTACAAGTTTTATCAAAGTCTGTTGTTTTGATTTTGCCTGACCTGAACAGTATTTACATCAAGGCTACCAACTCTTCATGACCAAGACAAGAAAACAGCATTAGTTCCTGACAATGATCTGGGACACACTATAACTGATAACATGACTTTTGCAGTGTTCTGTCCCAGTTTTCACGGAGAAAGGAATCAAAGCGACAAAGGAAGGATTCTGACAAAGGAATCAAAGGGTATCCCAAAAAACAGATTAAATACTTGAAAGTGCGAAATAAGATTAACTGCTTTCATCTCAGAGAATTTGTGAAAGACATTATCAGACATCCCGAATCCAAAACATTAATAGATCATGTATGACGCCCTTCACATATCATACTAACAGAACTTGGCAGAGATATTTTTAGTGAAACCTTCCATCATACCGTGCAACTAGAATACATGGGGCATGAAATTCATTATCGCTTTGATACAAATCGACTTGCTCAAGTACCCTGCCTTCTCTGGAATTTGGACCCGAGTACAACGCTTTGGCAGCCGATGATCATTCAGATTACGATGATATCTTCATATTTCAACGTCAAAGGATGCAAGTGTCCTCTTTCTCTAAATCAAAAAACCTTTTTCATGCAGACTTAAGTATAATCAGCTTCTGATTAACCGGAATGATATGGGGGACAAAGTCCACGATTAGTCGGACAGCAGTTAAGAAAATATAGGAAAGAGTCTTAACCCATATTCTAATTAACAGAAAAACACTATTCACAGCTTACCTGTATTTTCAAGCAGTTTAATCTGCAGAATTATTTCATTTGGTTATGTAAATTAAATCAAATGTGTCTAAAGTTTCTTCCTTCTTTTTTCTCTGTTTCTTCTTGTAGCTACGATTTCGTAATGAGCGCGCTGTTTATTTCTGTCCATATTACTTTTGTATTTCAATAGAGTCATGCTTTTTCCAGTCATGATATAGAGTACTATCTTTTCATTTATTAAATAAAGCACTAGAGTTTTTATTTATTTAATGTAGCACTGCATTTCTTAAATTTAAAATACTGCATAATATATTTATTCATTAAACAAGAGATTACTTCTTTTTTAATTCAATATGTATAAAGCATTAGCTTTTTATTTATCAAATAAAGCATCGTCTTTTTTATTCGTTAAATATAGAAATGTATTTTTTATTTAAAAAAAAACAGGTAATTCATTATATAAGTTTAAAAAAATTGCTCTTTTTCTTTATATTTTGAACGGTTTTAAAAAGGCATTTGGGTTCTTATGAATATTTTGTGGACCCATGTTTCTGTTGCTGCTGATAGATGATGTATGCGTGGAAAATAAAACTAATTGAACAGCTTCAAAAGAGACAGAGCGTGCAAGCTCGGCATGAAAGGTCAGGTTATATGAAGTTAGGTTATATGAAGTTAGGTTATTTTGACTACAGCAAAGCACAACAAGGCTATTTAACTAAAGGAATACATACTTTTTAAAGGAAAACTCACTTGTTTACACATTACATGGAGGTAGCCTCGAAAACGGCCAAGCTATCAACCTATTCGTTAGGATATGAGCTATTAATATTCACGGATCTGCTTGACCGCTAACACACTTAAAAGCGAATATTGGTTGCAATTGTAAATTAAAAATTACTACACGAAAACTTAAAACTTCTGATATTTTCATGAGACTTCAATTAACTCACACAAATAAAAAACAAATAAGACAAATGTCTACGACTGAATTTCACTGCCTAGCAGTATATATTACGTTTATTTTGTCCAGTACTAGATCTTCCGACAGGCGTCATGATTTTTATTTCTTTTAGCGAAAAAAGCCAACTACGATTACAGTTACTTTAAGCGTGAATCTGAATTTTTTCCATGCCACTGATTATTCTAATGCCCAGTAATAAGTTACTTCCATTAAACAAACCAGAACACGAAAAACAACCTTCATAACCCCCCCCCCAAAAAAAAAAAGAAAGAAGATCGATTACTTTGCACGAAAAGTAAAATCGAAGAGTGAACGTAGAGCATATGCAAATTTTTAAAGCATCAAAACGATAATTGCACGCAATAAAAAGTGGGAAGAGCAGAGGAACTAATAATAATTACAGCTTCCAAAGGAGAAAAACTAATCCGCTTATCGTTGGCAGAAATTTTTTTAACGGAATTAAATTCACTCCGCAAAAAGTGCAACTAATGAAACGCAAACATGTGCTCATCCAAGAACAATTATGAACAAGTTTTCGTACACGAAACATTTCAAGCAGATACAACAAGGCGACAGATTGAAAACGTTAAAAAGTTTTGCTTCAGAAAACGGGCAACATCGATCAAAATTCAATACGAAGAATTAAGAAGACTTATACCCCTTTTTACTTCCTTGTACAAAGTAAAAAGGAAGTACTGTAATCGCGAAAAATTTCGGTCATATTTCAAAGAAAATATCTATTTTTAATCGCTATCGAATGAAAATTAACGATGTTTTTGAGTGACTTTCGTAAGTAAGGTCAGAATAAAGGACTCTTTTGCCCCCAAATAATTATAAAACTGATTTAAAATGGATTCTCAAGAGATTTTTTCGTGGCATCTGTGCGTACATACGTATGTATATATGTATGTCGAATAACACTCCAAAATGAGTAGCCTCAGACCGTTGAAATTTTATGTATAGGGCTGCTATAACATGTAGATGTGCACCTCGCATTTTGGTTGCAATCGGCCGCACCAAAAGTATATATATATATATATATATACTCTGTTACTCGGCTCAGTGAGCTCAGTTTCTTTATTCTTATAAGTTTGTAAATTGTGTATTTTTTGTATTGTGTAATGTGTACTCTGAGTTATAAAATGAAAAAATGAAGAGAAGTAACGCTGTTAAGTGAATCTAGCGCCGAAGTGTGGCTATGGTAAATAAACGTAGTGAACTTTAGAGAGTGCATTTATTCTATTGTGGTTTATGCGCTATCGACGAAGTAGATTTAATTCAAAAGTCGTTAACTGTTAATTCAATATGTTTAAATGAAATGAAGAAAAATTGCGTATAATTTAACATTCCGTACAAGGAAGTCATGTGATGTACACATCAAATTTTTTTGTTAAACAAATTAAATATTCGGCAAAGAAATTAACTTGAATTCAAAAGTTAATGTTACTTTGGTAGTGTGTACAAATAAGGAAAATGTACTTTCAAGGGCAGAAAAAAGCAAAAGTTATTCTTATAGGCTAAAGCAAACAAACTAAGAAACACAAACAATAAATATCTTTATAAACATACAGGAAAATAACAGCAATCTGAAAATTTTACGTCACACTTGACACTTAACACAGTTTATTATTTAAGTTCCAAAAAGTTCAAAAATATTAAAGGATTACAAAATATAAAAGTCACAAATTTAAAAAGATATTAATGTGATTTTAAAACGCAGATTTCAGTTTAAAATCTGAAAGAAATTTAAACTAAGCAGATACCAAAGGAATGCAAATTTAAGAAACAGTCCCAAATTAAAGCCTATAGAATATAAAAATCTCATAAATAAAAATGAGCCGTTCAAACAGACATAGCTAAGTGGTATAAAAGCTTTTGCTACGATATTTTTTTATTCAAAAATCAAGACCCCGTGGAGACTAATGCATTTATTCTGGAGAGAAGGAGTTGCGCGTCTAAGTGAGAAATGATAGTAAAGATGCAAATTAAAATTCAGTTTATTAGTTATCGTAAACTAAATTGTCAAACATTATGTGAAGTATTATATAATTGCTTTAAAATAATTACAATCATGAAAAGGCCTAATTACTCAAAATATAATTGTGCATTTATTTCAATGAAGGCCTGTCCACGAAGCTTTAACGAATAACTCTAAAATGGCATTACTTATCTCTTTTGCCTGGACATGAAATTCACAAAGGAAAGCGATATACAATTTTGAGAGATTTCCATTCGAGGGGTTTTAAGATGTCAAATAAGTGGGTGAATACTTCTGTAGAGAAAGAAATGACTATTTCGTAGCAATCAACAGTATTCGAGCACTGTAGTGAATTTTCAATTTACCGTTGAAACTTCCCATACAGATAACGAATTAATTCCCCCCCCTTCTTCCGTCTATTTCTTTTCCAAGTAAGGCAAAAATTTAAGTCAGGATATAAAAGAACACAAAAGAAAAATAAATAACCAAAGAAAACTTGCTTTAAGATCGATCGATGTGCTTCTGTAAGGGCTCCGGAACTGATAGGATGCTGTTGTGTTTACCACGCTACAGTATATACCAATGCTTTACGCTATCATGGATAAACAATGCATGTTTGCTTTTTCTTTATATTTAATTTTAGCTCGCTTTTCGCAGTGCTTCCCTACAGCAATAGAGATGCTATGTAAACCAAACTGGAGATCATGCAGTAAATAATATAATACTGAAAGAAATGAACATTATAAAATTTAAGATATTCATACTTCTAGTAGAAGGAAATTTTAAAGTATAAAGTTCGATGCGATTAAATACATGGTTTATTACAATCTATCAAAGAAACGCTTTTAATATTCATCTTTTCCGAGCTTATTTTTTAATATATTGTATTAGTTATGAAAGAAGAATCTTAAAAGAGATGGGCAAAGGCAATATCCAAAAACAAACATAATTATTTTTAAGCAATTATATAATACTTCACATAACGTTTGACAATTTAGTTTATGGTAACTAATAAATGAATTTTAATTTACATCTTTACTATCATTTCTCACTTAGACGCGCAGCTCCTTCTCTCCAAATGGTCATGCAGATTTTTAAGAAACGAGCGTAGGATATAAGTAGATTAACTGGAACCGTAGAAGTTGTCTGTCTGAAGAGAGAATACGGACCCTGCCCCACATATTTCCACACAAAAAAGACGCCAATTCCGACATCTGCATACGTATGGAACAAGGAATTCCTAATCATTACACTTTCTTGACTGAGGATTACCTGTTTCATAACAGCAGATAATCAAACAAAATCCCCACAAACTGATCTCCTGACATTTCAAAGGTTTCTAATTGAAGATAAACATCAGTAACCTAAGTTTAAAAAAATTATGCAACGACTCTCTTCCAACGGTTCAGATCTTCGTCGAGTTCCTCATACTGCATAAATTTAATGAACTTTTATATCCTTGTAAATATGTTCAAAATGATTCCACCTATTAACTTTAATAACCAGTTACAGCATACTATTTCAAGTAACTTAAAAATTGTGCGAGTTTCCTATCAAAATTATTTTCTGTATTCCGAATTTCTGCATTTTTTAATCCTTGAGCTCTTAGATTCTTACTCACGGTGTTTTTTGATGTTATTCTGAAACGATTTGACTCCGTGGACGCTACAGTCGAAAATTTCAACATGTTAAAATTAAATTGATTTGTGGTTCTCCTAGAGTAGAACTGAGTTGTAAATTTTATCCTGAAACTAACGTTTTGTTAAGCAAACTTTACCAATAATATTATATTAATAGAACTTTGAAGTAGAGACTCGTTAAAATTTAAGTTGAATTCTATTGTGTTTTTGTCTGCATGAACGTTGAAATATTACTTCCACCATGATAACTCGTGTATGGAATTTATTGCAAACTAATATTTTAGAATCCACCGACACATACTACTAATTTTATGTTCCACTGACACAACTATAAAACTACGAACCCAAGCACTCTTAAATCTAATAGTAGGTATCATAACGTGATTATATAACAAATATAACTTTCAAATGTGTTCGCCTCTGGCAGCGATGTAGTTCTTGTACTGTTTTGCCCATTGCTTGAAACACAAAAACAGTTCTTGAAATCTTGACATGGAATACTATAATAAAATAAGTAACGTATTTTTTCATCCTGACGTGTGTACCGTATCCTAAAGTACAGCATTAAAAAAACGATTGGGGGGGGGAGAGAAGAGAGAAGGAAATAATAAATTAGGAAAACGCATTACAAAGGATTCCACGAATATAACGTAACTTAATAAAATAGAAATTCAACAGTAATAATCACTGCAGTAAAAAACATAATTATTCAATAAAAAATTCCTACTTAGAGATAAATAACAATTTAAAACGCCGAACAAGAATTGGCATTTGGTTCACCGAAAAAGAGAGACTCCTATGCATGCAGAACTCAGCGCAGCTGTTGTCGCAAGAATTAATACCATTGGGATTTCGAACTAATACGTACTATCTCCAGTGACTGACACAAAATACTCCGATTTTCGTTAGAGACTAAGTGACGCCTTCCTGACACAAATGGAACCGGTCACCGAACAACAGAGTATCGAACAAACCAGACGTAGCTTAAAGCCTCGTACGCCTCAGAGCATCTCTTCCCAAGGGGAGGAGGATTCCGCTATTTCCATCGAACCATGAGGAAATCAAACAAGGACGCTGCAAATGTTCACGTGAAGTACATGCAGCAGTATATGGAATTTTCATTAAAGTCAATTAAGTAGCATTTTCTGTGCGGAATGCTTTGAGTCATGAGTCGGTTTGCTGGTTTCACTGATACCAAATGTACAGAAATTTTTAAGAGTCAAGTAAGTATCCAAATTTCAGTGCACAGTTGATTAATGGCTAATATTAACTGCTTTTAGTTTTACATTAACATCCAGTCATGCATTAACAATCCAGAGAGATACCATAAAATGCAAAAGAAGTTTAATAAGAAAAGATGTACTTAAAATATAGTGTGCAATATTCAAAGAATAAATGAATGTATACTGATAACAAGAGAGCAATCGCGGCAAAGAAAACATACACAGATACGAAAAAAAATAATGTTTACACAGTGTGCCCACAAAAGATTTTATGCGACATTTATTTTCACATCTGCTCGTCAAAGGTATAGACGTCCAGTTACAAAAATATTTTAAACGACGCAAATACTGATGTTTTAACATTTTTTAAATAAAAACTTAAAATTTATAAAAATTACAAAATCCAACATTTTATTTAGCGTCCTGATTCCTGTACATATATTATGAAAAATAAAATAGGCTTGTTACACCGACCTTAGGCAGTACCTCCTACATGTAGGGGGTATGTAGGGGGTACTGCCTTAGGTCACAGCTAGCTTAAGCGTTATTTTATTGTGGAGCCATTACGTTAACTTACTTTTCTTAGTTTTAGTTAATCAATTATCTTTGATTTAATTCATAACTGTTAGCTTTTGTAAGCACAAGTGGTGTCGTCTGTTAACTTTTATTTGGGTCAAATAAAAGGGTTCTTTAGAACATTTCTCAGTCCCAATGGTACTTTACAAGAGATAGTGATAATTCACTTAACGTCTTTGACGTTTCGTACATTGTACGTTAGAAAGAAGACGAAAGGTCACAAGTAATTCGGCTATGAAAAACATTTACCTCGTTGACATTTTTCTTCTTACTAGATCGGGATAATTTTTTTAAACATCTAAGAAATTAATATAATAAATATACAAAAAAAAATCCAGTCCTACTTTCTACAAATTACTCTCGAAACTTTTTCAACAACCCGTTGGAGAAAAAATATATTCGTATGAAATACCTTCTAATTATTTTCAAGAAATTCTGATTCCGTCTATCTGTGCAAAAATATCTTAAAACGGAATCTATATTTAAAAAATGTGCTTTCGAGAATATCTCCAAAATCCAGTGAAAAAAAATGTATGTTCATAACACACGTATTATTTTTGAAACAATGCATTTTTCATGCATACGACATTCTTTCTTATAAACCCTGAAATAAAGAAATAATTTGCTTAAAAAAACGAGTCCGTTTAAGATACTATACCTCGCAATCCTCTTTGTTAAACATCAGAGAAAATCTAATTTCCAGAACTAGATTAGATTCGTAACAAGGAAAAAGAAAATGATATCACGCAAAGTGGAATTTCAAGCCATTAAAATGGGAACCTTTAAAGTTAATAATAAAAATACATGTATTATATATTTTCCTTAATGCTTAGATATTTCCATAATCGTTTTATTCTATTATCTCTAACAAGCATGAAAGCCAGTCATTGCACGTGAAGAAAAACTTAAAAAAGACTTTACATTGTTTGAACCGCTTTCAATTTATACATTATTTAGACCGGAAATGCTAAAGATGGGAACTTTTACGAAATTAAAATACCGGAGTTAAAAATTTCTCGACAAATATTCATCATGATATTTTGAGATTCTGATTGCAAAACAAAAGTTTCCAGTTAGATATAAAGGCCGTCATTCTTTACTTTTTTTCCTCAATGAAATCAACGATTAGTGGCCCCAATGTGGAAGACCTTCCACATTAGACTCGCTTTTGTTTGGTTTTTATTCTACTTATAACAGAAATCTTAATAGTTTAAATGCATGACGTTTTTATTAATGGATTCTTAACAAGAAAATTAATAGCATTATATTTTTTACAATGTGGCATTTATTGGACAGCTTGACATCTAATAGTGTAACAGCCAAGAGCTCCGCATTTGTAAAGTGCAACGATTTGTTTCATTACACCGAAGACAGGAAATTTAAATTTAATACTGAATATATCACAAATCGTATCATATAGATTAAAAGCCAGTTTCCGAAATTCTGGACAGGCCATCCAGAATTTGTGAGTAATTCCCATGTAAAGCAGATTTAACTTCACTAAACTTTTACGAGGTTAGCGACCACCGCAAGCAATCTGCAGAATTCACCAGAAGAACGCCTTAAGGAATCAGTTCCAAAAGTCTATTTTACAAATCTCAGTGACCTAAAATATTACTTCTACAGTCATACGCTAGGATTGCTCAACCACTGAGAGTAAAGATCTGAGAGCAAATCAAATACCGATATTATTATTATTATTATTTTCCCCTTAAATTCAAGACACCGTTTGCGAGAACTTACTTGCTATTCCCTTCGCCAAAGCCTGCTTTTCTCTTTTCTAAGGTATGTTTTTGAGAAATGACGACATAAAGTTAGGATTTTTCTTATGGCCAAACTGCTGACTGGTGAGGAAGAGAGCGAAAATTCGGCTGAAATTCCAGCGTAAATAATATGCAAATAATAAGAAAACAATAAAACTTGTGTTTATAGAGCAAATAGGCAGATTCCTTTTCAGATACAATCGACATAGAATTTGGTTTTCGCTCTCCCAATATTTTTATTATGCGACCATCTGATACCTTTCCACACTTCCAAAAGAAAACGATCACGTAATAACTTATGAGAAATCTAGAAAATACTGCTACTAGAAATGAGAAACTGTTCATTAATTTAATTTAAGACCTTTTACTTATTGGCTGATTTAAAAGTTTTAATATACACGAGGTGATTCATTAAAATATACGTATAATACATTTTTCTTAACGCTTAAATATTTTCACGATCGAAAGTTTTTGTTACATTAAACAGACACAAATACATGAAAGAAATGCACACAAGTATATAGAGGATCTCTCAAAGTCTCTCATCTTATCAATATGTGCATCTTAGGCAAGGTGTTACGCTTTAATCAATACTGAACTCATGTTCCTGTTATTACGCTCCAACAAGCCTTAATCTAGAGGTTCTCAGTATTTTCTGCTCCCATGCACCCCTTTCATCACTGCTAGAAAATCCTCCCTTCCCTTCCTTTCCTCATTCGAAAAATATATATATACATTTATTTAGATGATTTTTCTAGCGTACTTTATAAATTAAACAGAAAAAAGTACAGAAAAAGTTGACAAATACCAAAACTTGAATAAAACTAGCTGAAACATTGAAACGTTAAAGAGTTAAGACAAAGAGTTACTTTAAAATTATATCTCGCAATATTTATATAACTTTACAAAAGCTATGCATTTAGAATTTGTATCGGATTTGTCTATCGAAGCCCATGCTTTAAAAGATTTATTGCAAGACGATAAAAAGCCTTCTTTGTTTGGAGTGATTACGCTACACACTTTAAGAAATGTTGGGTGAAAAATGTTCTGGAAAAACTTTCTAGAATTTACAAACTGGATCTGTTAAACGCTTTAGTTCCGAAGAACGCATAAAGTGGAATTTTATTCCTCCTTCTTCACGAATTCCCGCGGATTATAGAAAACTAATATAAAATCAATGAAGAGAATTTTGATGAGAGCAGTGGAAATAACGAATTTGAACTCTACACAGCTTTATACACTAATTACATGCTCATTCTTAGTTATTAAACAGCCTAACAGTTCTACTTCAGAACATCGGAAACACATTTTGAAGTATTTAATAACTTCCAAAATACATTTTTCATGAAGTATCTCGTTTTCAGAATACCAGAATGTCATCTAAATATGTCTATCTAATTAAGTATCATGGAAATATGTATATCTAATGCTATCTATCTAATGCTTCCTGTAAAAATCTAGCCGTCCTAACGCTTTGTGCCTGAAACGCTGAAACGTTACAGCAGCATTTTTGAGTCCAAAATTTAACTATGGAAACACAAAAAGACTGAAGAAGTAATTACTGCTGTTTTAAGTATTAGCTTTTCATAGACGTGTGTGTGGTTACAGACACATGCAATTTCACTTGTGCATGAAACATCATTACCTGTGCACAAATCAAAGACTGAGCAAAATACTGGGTATGTGTAATAGGATATGAACGGAAAACTGCAACTAAATTAGGTATTCTGTAATCTCCAACTGGTCTATTTAGCACGTACGTCATTTTTCTCATAATGTAAGTATCTTGCTAGCGGAAGAATCTCTCTAGCCTCTAGTCCGGTGTCTTAGAAGCGTTCTGAGTGTTTACTCTGCCTGGAACATTTTGTAGACGGAAATAGTCATGCCCTTTTAACTTTTAGGTTGTATCTTACGTCCTCTAATTTGGTTTAATTGAAGACGATATCACAGAACTGCAAAATCATTGGCCGGTCAGCCCCCTGAATTCGACAGGCCTTGATGACAGACTTAGTGTCGATTGCCAAAATTCTCTGACACTGGCCGTGAAGTTATGGTCCTTGTAATGTCATGGGGAAGCATTCCTGAACAAGTTATTTTTTTGACTGTAATGTGAGAGCATGTCATCTCACACCTGGTAATAGCCCGAAAATTGGGACTGGTAAGGCAGCACACATGAAATTCTTATCTTCGAGTGGTCCGAAGCAAGGTCTTCGCTTTGGTTTTATGTAATTCTCATCCTCAGTAATCCAGTTTAATTTAGGTAACGAAGGATATAAGTAACTGCTATTACACAGTTTTTAATCTTATATTTTGAAACGTGATTAAAATTTGGGTACTACAGAACAGCGAGGAGCAAAGCATTTGCCAATTCACGAGACTGGTTACACTAATGCGCATACTCAGAACATTAAAAGACTGACGGGAGGGGATCGGCAAAACAACGCAATAAAAGACATCCTGGAAACATGCAACACCACTTAGATTTGGATTCAAATAAAAGTTATGCAGCAGTGAATTCACAAAGAAGTTGACGAGTGACGGACGTTCATTTTGATTAATTTGCTTTTCAGATAACATCAAAGCCTCAACCTATATATTTACATATTTTATATGTTATCTCGTTACTAGTACCTACTGATTACCTAATTGAATAAAGAATGATCTGGGATTATTTTACAGTTCATGTAATCATCAGGCAGAAAACAGTCGGCGTGAGTTTAGGCACATTTTCATGTAAAAAAAAAGGATTTTGAAAAGTAGAACATACACTCGCTAGTCACTGTCAGCCAAAGATTAGAAATACATCCGATATGCTTTTTAATATTATATTTTTCATTCGGACGTATATAATAAACAATATTCTGATTTTCGTTCGTTACATCTTCTATCAAAAATCTCAACAATTCATGTGCAATTTATTCTGATAGGTAAAGGAGGATTTTCTTTAAACCCGAGTTATTTACTGTTTTAAAAGATTTGGACGTTTCTACTCTGAAAAAAAGAGAGGAAAATATTCCTGAGTAGAAGTTGGATGATTTTCGAATCGATCGAAGTCTCCATTGAATTACACGCAACCCAGAAGAGTTGAACGAGATTTTGACAGCTGTAAGCGACAGGAAGCAGATCAGTAAGAGAGCAAAAGAAATGGACGACTCAGTTCACGATTTCGGGTTTATTGTAAAGCAACGAAGATCCTCGCTGACTTTTCTTTTTAAACAGAAGTTGTGCAAACGATATGGAAAACAGACATCTAGAAAATGTCAAATGTCAATTATCAGTATAGAAAGAAATTAACTCATTGCAGTTAAAATCCTTTTTCTTTTATGTACTGCTCCAAGCTTTCTTCGTATTAATTTAGAATGAATTCTGACATTCAAATCACTCAGAATCCTTAAATGAAAGTCTCTTTCTTAATCTTTAGAATAATCAGAAGCATTAAAAATATCCACTTTATTCATTACTATAGCATCAGAAAATAAAGCAATTTAACAATGAATACGCAGTTAAATACTTCACGCAACATTATTGAAATTATCTTATTGTTCTTTTCGCAATGAAAATTTAAGATAAGAGTTAATGACTTTCCAAAAGTGATGGTAAAAAATTCAACTTTTTTTGTAATCCTCAATAACAATGGTGGCAAGCTTAAAAATAAAGTCAACAACATATGCAAGATTAACCATTTTTCATTCAATGCATCGTAATCTTCTTATTACTAAGGATGAATGTCAAACAGTTCGAAAAATACTTAAATGTTACGAACAAGGAGCTGAAATAAATATTTTCGTTGGCATTAATTTTTTTGTTCACTCAAACGAAGTATTTTAAACAATCCATGGAAATACGTGTTTCAATGTCCTGTCTTTTTTATGAATGCAAAATTTTTTTCCCAATCAAAATAACTGCTAATCGACTGGAACCTTTTTTAAACATCTGAAAGGAAACCTTCGGGGTGTTTTATATTTTCAGTTCGGAAATTTCATATCCTTGCGAAATAGAAAATACTGCGCTTCAGAGTATTAGCTGTTGCAAATCTCGTGCACACGCGATCCAATGAAGTAAATACAAAATTACGTCTAGAACGATTAGTTTCTTTATTAAATAAGATACAAGTCTCCAAAAATTACAATTACGGTGAAATAATATCAAAGGAAATTTTCCCCTTCTACCATAAGTTCCGTAATTTTTAACAGCTCATTTTAAACATGACATTTGGTGCTCTTTCATTTTTAAATTAGGCCTACTGTAACTGATAAATTTAAAACTGCTTCAGGTATTGAACTCAATTATTCAAAAAAAAAAAAGGTTTGAATTTATTTGTGATCTTAAAATCTATATATTTAATTACTCAGAAAATCCCAACACTCCATTTCGGAGAAAGATTTTGGAAAGCTGGCAGTACAATTTAATAGTGAAAAGTTCGAGGCAAGGCAGGAAAATCTATTATCCGGAATCCAACTGAAAGATATCAATACCACAAAGGGCTAAGGAATAAAATGCCTGTGAAAATATATGATAATGATCCTGTAAGGAATGCAACTTTTCCTCCAAAAAATTCCTTCCAATAATACAGGAGAAGAAGGGAAAAGATTCCATCTCACAGTTTTTGTTGCAGTTCTTTGCGAAAAACGACAAAAACACCTAAGACCCAGATGGCTCTCAAACAGGCTTATCTCATTAAGCCTTCTATTACGCCAAGGTTAAAAACATCAATATGGAAACCAGACAGTAGTATTTTTATTTTACCAGCGGTTCTGTACTGTCAAATTACGCAGAATTTCTACTTTTTTACCTTTTAATGTACTGTCCTGCTTTATTAACAAATATCAAAATAAAAGAAAGGGAAAAGAGACCAGAAAAGTATGAATTACATAAATAGGCAATTTCCAAAGAAGGAATTAAAAGCGTATTTTAAAAAAATGCTGATGTCTAAATCATGCAAATTTCCGAAACTGGTAAATACGTAAGGAATTTTATATTAATTAACCAGTAATTTCAGCCTTTACTCTAACTTCTCCTTTTCGCATTCCTCACCAGAATGGAAATGAACAGCTTGTACTTAAACTAAGGTTTTTGGATTTTAAAACAGAGCGCGAATCTGGCATAGCGTGCGCTCTATGGTTCCTGCCAGCTCTGATAGTTGTAACTATTCGGCCTTGCGTTCTTTCGCTGCCGACGTTTTGGTTTTGACGCTACTCTAGAGTAGTGAGTGAGCTTCTAGTAATATTTAATTGTGTAGTCTTTGGCGACTGTTTAACGTTTGATTTAAATCTGACTGTTCTATTTAGTTGCACCACTACGAGTTGTGGCTTATTTGTAGCACAAGAGTGTCCCTATATTTTAAATTCTGTTTAAATAAATCTGCTATTTTTAACCTTCCCACGACTTTGTCGTTTAGTTTCAAACATACCGATAATTCACTTCACCGTCTGTTATGACTTTTAGACCAAGCATTACCCAATTAAGTGAAATCCTAGAAATATAACAAAAGCAAAAGGATTGTTGAAACATACTTAAGAAAGTCTGTTTTTCTCTACGATTTAATACGATAACTACTTGATTTCGTTAAAACCTTGCACACATTCTTTGACACGAAAGCTTATTAAATAAAATAAATGACACTCCAAGTAAATAAAGCCACATGTTACATTCCTGCCATATACTCTGATAATTTAATGCAAAAACTTACCTGGCTATTATCTGTTACTTTATAATAGACATTGGAAGGTCTTTTTAAATTCCTCAATTGTAAATCACGTCTTTGTCACAGCACAGCTCTTATTTTCTCCATCCCATCTGAGAGTACAGTCCAAATCAGCTTTCATTCATACGCGTTTCATGAAACAAAACACGCTAAATGGTAATGAAGTGGGAAAAAACAATTAGGCGACTATCTGCCGCAGTAGCCATTAAAGTTACCATAGTTACCAGGCGATCCAAGAGAGCAAAATAACCTTGAAGTGTATATTCTACAGCAACAAATTGTTACTGTTTACGGATTCTGAGTGCACAGCTTTTACAAAGTTACAGCATTGATCATGAAGTATGAAGTCTTTAAAGTTTATAAGTTGCACAGATTGTTAGGGTTTTTGGAGCTAAGAATAATGAGAAATCTTCCGATGCCAGATAAACGTGCTAACACTTACACTACAACAGCATGCACAAGTGAATGCGAAAGGCAAATGAAATGAGGTGCAAAAGACAGTTGACCAAATCCAGGTGGTGATGAATTCGGGCGCCAATGCAGAAAGAGTATTAGTTTTTCCGGAGTTAAGAAAGGAGAAAGATGATTTGCGCCCTCGCCGAGGCTCAAACCCCGGATCTCTCAGAGACAGATAGATGGCTGTGCTAACTATTTACAATATGACAATACACACAAGTGACTGCTCTAAATGTTATTAAGCTTTTAAAACATATGAAGTCATTTAGAGTTCCAAAAATTACACAAAAGAACATGCTTGATGGATCCTAAGCAACATTACCCTATAAAGTAAATGAATTATGTTCCATTATTTTAAAATCTCATATTAAACGTAGAGATGCAAATATTTTTCGCACAAAGGAAACAAAATTTTTCCAGCCTGAATTACATTTAGCATTTGTTGCACAAGAGTGTCTCTATATTTTAAATTCTGTTTAAATAAAACTGTTATTTTTAACCTTCCCACGACTTTTAAGTATGCCAAATGGCCAAATGCACAGCAGAATCTTTAACTAACGCAATAATAACTATCATCAAACTCAAGTAACGAATTCAGTTTAATTATTAATGAAGAAAACGGCAACTGTCTTACATTTTCATTTCATTTATGTAGACATGAGAAATCACAGAGTTCAGCTGAATAGATCTTTAATTACATTTCCATCTTTATGAGACCTTTTCGATCAATTACAGATTGACTGTCTATGACACATAAGACACTTAAATCTTCATTTATTAATAAAATAATACGTAATATGCATAATCGTCAAATCAAGACGGTCCCTAAACATTACTGATATTTCTACACACTAACAAGAAGAGATATCAAAGAAATAAAGGCCATTTATTACAAGCATCTGAAACGATATATCTTGACACTTCGCAAATATGAGAAGAAGAAAAAGCATAAGAAAGAGGAAAGAAAAAAACATATATTTAGGTTAAAGCGGAACAGAATTTTTAGGGAATGTTACTTACAAGCATGACCTTTTATCTTTCGAAAATCATAGAAAATAGATATTTACTTACTCAAATATAATCTAGATTGTCAAGTTTACACGTTTAGGTTACACTCCAACAGCCAAGATCGAGAACCGTAAAATGCTTTGTAATTCAGTTTAAATGTTAACGAATTTCGTTCAATGCCCATTAGGCTTTACAAAAGAGATATGAGATAATAGGATTTAAGCTTTATCAGACACTGCGGGCCTCAGTAGTAGTACCCCATTCTAGGGATTCTTTCACGGAACTGAAATTCAATAACAATACAGGATTTTTAATTTAACAAACATTATGACATATATGCTTTGCGAGTAGTACATTGCGTACTCATAAAATACATTATGCATGCACGAAAGTACATTAACTAAACACAAGACAAGCAGGCAGTGCATGAATATATATATATTAGCATTTGCTACAGCATATAACATATACGCATCTCTCGGTAG
Source organism: Stegodyphus mimosarum (assembly GCA_000611955.2). Taxonomy (NCBI): domain Eukaryota; kingdom Metazoa; phylum Arthropoda; class Arachnida; order Araneae; family Eresidae; genus Stegodyphus; species Stegodyphus mimosarum. Next base: position 29,033 of record KK113992.1, read on the forward strand.
CAAAGCAGAATATTTTCAACCTAACTCTCCCCTGGTTTTGAAAGAAACCAAACCGTGAATCGACAAACAAAATACATTTAAAAGATTTCTACAGAAAAGTGCTACGTGACTTAACGATAAAAACCACAAAACACTACATATTCCGCATACTACAATTGATTTACTTTTCTATTTAAAGAGATTCCGCGAAAAAAATAGCAAGACACATTTGTTCGTTATACTCCTTTCTTCTACCGAGTCTGAGAAACAACACAAGGAAAGAAAAATGCCACAATGTCAGCAGTAAAGGAGGAACAAAATCCGATGCTTGCCGAGATATGATCCTCATCCCATTACCTTATCGCTTACTTTCACATGAGTCAGCCTTTTACGTTTTTCAAACCTACGTAGCATTTTCTTCCAACGACGGGACCAATTTTAATACATATTTCCTGCACCGAAAATTGACTTAAAAATTCTTACAGTGCAGAGTTACATCGGAGAGGAGACATGAATACGAAAAGATTCGGTTGGGAAAAAAGTGAGAAAAATAGCATTTTTAAAACTGGAAGACTATCTGAATGTCTGATGCAAGAACTTAAAAGAGAAAAGAATAAGGAAATGAGAATTCTTTTTTCCCCCGGCTTAAAAGCAAAAATTTAATACCAAGTAGCAAGCTGGCATATAGAGATAAGGTTAAAAAAAGAAAATCGAATAAATAAATAAAATGATAATAATAAAAAAAAATCCCAGAAAAATGATTTAATAACGAAAAATTTATAGTTTATAACACAAAATATTGAATTCGTTGGTTGGAAACATCGCTCCAACTGGATGCTTCGGTTCAGTTGAAGGCAAAGTCAAACAAGAAACTAATCCTCCGTATACACTAAATGCTTTTTAAGAAAAGGAAATGAAAACTTTAAATTACTTAAAGGAGGAAGTAAATAAAATAAAATAAGCAAAACAACACGTATAAACGATTATTAAAACTGCTCATCTTTCTGCGTAATTGCTACCTGAATCCACAAAATAATTTCAAGAGAGTGGATTAAAATGAACAAATAAACATAATAATAGTATTTTTTGATAGTGACACATGTGTTACCGGAAGAAGTAGATGCCCAGTGAAGCTTTCGCAGATTATCTTTATTGAAGCATATTTCGTTAAATAACAACACAATAAAGCAGCAAACACACAGATTTCGCACATTCATAGAGATTCAATTGACAATAGCACCTAAATAGTAAACATGACATTTGCAGCATAAACGCATGCGGAGAGATAAGTGCGTAAGATAACAATATGGAAATCAGACTAAAGATAACAAAGTTATGGTTTTGCTTTATTTCTGTTGGTTGATTAAGATTTAGGTTAGATAATTTAATATTATTAGCGGCTAAAAGATTTATGGCGATGGTTTATCGTCATTAAACTCCACCAGGAGGTCATTAGAAAGGCCTAAGAATCAAAAACTCCAGATAAAAACAACTTTATTTAACACTTAAAAAAAGGGAATCGCATCTCGCATTACCCATTTAAGATTAGAACGCACCGTCAAACACCTAGGATTAAAACACATGCGCTGACGCCAGACATCGGCAGGCAAAGCAAGGCGAGAAGTAAATATTAAGTCTCGGCATAAAGTTTGTATGGCGAGTACATATGCATACTCTGCCGCAAAAATTAATGTTGCCACTAAATACACTGAAAATTTCCGCCATAGATTTCACTGTTATTTTTGTCTTACGCGCGTCATGAGCGTTATATAAGAACCTTGTGATGTGGATTGAACAAAAGACATTTTCTAACATTCAACGATGAAGGTGATAATGTAAAAGATAAACCAGAAATTTTACATTACTCTTTTATACTTCTTCCATACGCACTTAATAGTGTAGCAAGTTTAGGGTACAAGGTTTTTAAGATATACAGCCAAACCTCGCTTAATGAGCATCTCCTATAACGAGCGATTCGAATAACAAGCAAAAAAACGACTCCCTCAAAGCGATGCTTCGCAGAACGAGCGACATCGAGACATCCTGATATTAAATGCACGATCCAGTTTTCATCTCGACGACTAGTCTGTATTTAGCACTTGTTATGCTAGATCTTACTGCCGCTTGTGAAAGTTGCATTCGGACACATTATTGTGCCCATGAACCCACTGCGTGCCACAGACAGGCAGGTCATTTCAAATTTTAAAAATTTCTACACTAAAGCGCTCTTTGAGCATTGTTTTGAGGTAACTGAAGGCGTCACTTTCACAGTGAAACAACTTTGAAAACAAAAAAAGTTCACATCGTTGCTACTTCAAGATGATCGACAAGGAACGAGAGAAGATCGTCAAATGAACCCTTACTTCTGTATGGAAGAAGCTTTGGCCGGACAGTTTTGTCGAACGCATCTCCGAGGAGCTTCAGGAAGCGTCTGTGGAGTCTGCGACCGATGAGATTATGTCTCTGGCCAAGATTATGGAACTAGAAGAGGTAGAGTAGCAACGACATCGTTGAGCTTATGGAAGAACACAGTTAGAAGCTGATCACCGAAGAGGTGTCAGAGCAAGGAGTGGTGGAGGAGATTTCATCACAGGAGCAGGAGATAAAAACGTCAGCAAAGAAACAATCTTCCAATGAAAAAAGTGAAATACTAAAAACATAGCACACTTTTGCATCGTATGTAAAGAAGCATCCCCTCATTCGCGCTACAGATTTATTTATGAATAGTGCTGTGTCTCATTTTCGCCATATTTAGATGAGTAGGCCAAAAACAAATTTCTTTGGACAGCGTTCTTGTTTTTTTAAAAATATATAGATTATATTATAGAAAATTCATTTATTTATTTTTATTTTTTCGGAATGCAAACGCTAAAATCCGAAACAGCAAGCTCGTTCGATGGAAACCTGGTCGAATTATGAGTATTTAGCTATCATATCTTTCTCATACAGATAGAAGTAATACACTAGAAAGAACAATCTGCCTCGTAGACCCTTTCTTCAGTCATATGTCATACGGCGAGAGCTAGTTTTAACCAGACTCGTAATGGTCAATTAATTTGAGCTTTAAACTTAGCATGATAGAAACAGACTTCATATTAAATAAGAATGTTAAAATAATATTTATTATTAATCACAATAATTCAAAGGCAAGATTACCCTATCGCGAAGTCACAGTTGTTTGTTTGAGTACATCGAAACCCGGAAAAAACTGGGAATACATGCTTAATGTACGATCGTTTTTTTACTGTCCGTGCTTGTTGCGTGTCCTAGTAGATAATAATTTGACTTCGTCATCATTTTTACGAACCTTACGCATGACCACTGCTAAATAAATAGTTGCGTGCTGTTTGGCAGTTATGGCACAATGCCTCTCCAGAAATACTATCTCAGAACATGCTATTGAAAAAGCGTGGCAAATATTTGTTTCTCAACACTTTAACTTCCTTCGTATATAGTTGGTGGAGATTCATTTGAAAATACCTTTACATCGAATATCGTCTGCTGCGCGTGCATCATCATAAGAGTGCACAAAATTTCATTGTCTGTCATGAAATCACACACAGCACTAGATTGCCCTTAATGAAATCCTTTAAACATTTCCGTGCATCAGTCGTTGCGTGTCTACCTTTTACACCGTCATCGTTCGTAGGAGATTCGAAAGTAATAAAGTTCTGACAGCAAGGTGACAATGAAAAATTAGTGAACTCTATTCATACTAATGCCCAAGGATGCAAAATTTTAATGTAATTCAATAAAGTTCTCTCAAATCAGATGACGCTATTCACATTACCCTGTGCTGTCGCAATTAGAGAACGAGCATCACACAGCTTTCCTGCATACGAAGAAACTTACTGAATGGATTAAAAACAGCAGTATAACATGAGGTATTTTCTTGAAATGTAAGTTCAAGCAGTTTACAGCTATTCTTTCAGTGGCGACAGTCCTGCTCGAAAACTACGTAAAATCGTCACACGAAAGTACTCTTATGTTAACTACACGAAGCTAGTTCGTCTTATTCGGGGCAAAATATAAGCTCATACTTTTATTGCACGACACATGTCACACGCTCGAGCCTACTACATAATGACATGACATCCCCTTGCTTCATTCCATACTGCCAGATTAAAAAATTTTCAATTCTACCCTAGCATTTCCGAAATAAAACTAAACTACTTTAAAAGAGAGGTAAACGAAATACGATTATGAAGCATTTAATCAATCTGCCTCGCAAGCACTGCTTGGAACAACAAGTGAAACGAAAATTCTTCCTTGGTTTATTCGGACAAAGTGGAGGAACGTGACTGGGATCAGGGTTAAGTCTCATTGGGTAGATTACATTCACTGGTGCTTTTTCCCGAAATCCAATATACGGTTTATTCGAGCGACGTATGCCGGAGAGTACTTGCTACAGATTAAGAGTTGAAAGGCGTAAAAATGTTTCCTTATGAATACTTAAATTCTTTACTAAAATTCCTATTATTACAGAAACCAGACATGTCAAGAATATTAATTTTCTTTAAGCAAGCACGGAAAATATAAAAATTACGCAACTTAATGCTCTCCAATTAATTATAACTCATTTATGAAACAGTTTTCTGCGAAAACAGGTGAAACAAAATGCAGGACACAATTTACATTCACTTTTTCAATTTTCATTATTATGCTTAAAAATACTATAAAGCTGATTACAAAGAAATTGGCTACATTTTTTAATACATTTGAATTATATATAGTGTGACAAAAAGTATAAGATGTACCTACTAGAAGTGTTACGGGTGTGACATGAATTAGTTACTTAGTTTCGAAATATATCTCAAGTTTTGTTAACAAGTTGATACTTTCTTATTTTGTATTTCGTCACAATAATTCGCTCAGACTAGAAGCTTGACACAGATCTCAGTTGCATGCAAATGAAGTTAAATAGGGCCAAGCACCAAAAGAGCGACTTATGTTGCTGCAAAACGAATTTACTGACGATTATAATTTAGTTTATTCGAAGCTGTTTTTGCCAGTGAACATGAGATTTCATTTAAGGGGTGAATTGTGAAATACTGTAGTAGCAGGACTCAGCTACTAAAAGAGCTTTCTCCTGTATCTTAGAATTTGCCATAGGCCAATAGTAATCAAGTTATAAAAGGCGCCAGCACACATAGGTGATCGTGGAAAAGTGGCATGCAGTAAAGGTATTTGAGATTCCATCATAACTTAATTTATCCATCAAGAGTCAGGCTAGTAAGTAAGCAATGGCATATCTTAATTTTGATGTTGAGTTGAGCATATCTTAAATCATACAATTTAAGGAGTTAGATGCATTAACATTTAAATACCAGTATAAATAATCCGGGTAACTCTCCGCATGAGTCATATATTGACGTCAACAGTAGATTATAGAAGAGCAGTTAGCTTACTGCTAATTATACTACTTCAAGTAACGCAACCTTCTTTTTGTGGATTATGTTTTTAGTTGTAACCAAAAGCTGTGAAATTAATAAATTTTAATTAATAAACATTTTTTGTTTAAAAGGCTTAGTTCCTCTATAAGCAATAACTTGCTATGATATGTATACTGCGCAAAAAAAAAAAAAAAGGGGGGGACAGTTCTATACCTACCGTTCTATTGGGCCGATTGACAAAATTCAAATTGCGTTTTCCATGTCTTGAAAGTGGGACTTAGGATATATATTAGATTTATATATAACGTTGCTCTAAATTAGGTATTTTGACACAAAATCGGACTTTTTCTGAAATGGTATGCCAATTTTTTTCCACATTTCGATTTTACGACTCAAATTATGCCAAACTAAATTTTGTACAAATCGCACGAACAGTTTTTAAAAAATTAGCTCTCAAAATTTTAGTTCCTCCATGTTAATTGAACTTCATATATATATATATATATATATATATATATACTAATATATTTAGGTTCATTACAAATAAAATTCCCCCATTTTTAAGATTTATTTTAAAAATTTATATTTTTAAATAATTTTTTTAAATTTTTCCAAAACAATTTTGAATCATAATCTATAAAATCTTTACCATCAACTAAAAGTAGATGTACTTTTAGGCATATCTGCAAAAAATTACAGTTTTTTATTCGAAATTTCTTAAGACACATGTGAATTTATATATTTGCGCGCTTTGAAATTTGGCATATTTTTTAAAATTATTTGAAAGTATGAACGATAACTTTTTTTCCGCTCGTCTGCAATGAAAATGAAAATAGGTTGCTATAAATTAAGAAGTTCGTCAAGTTCTCGGCGAAAAGTCAAAAAAATACGCCAAGATAAATGCTTGAATTTCTCCGTAAATTTTGCACCAAATTTTACGAAATTTAATGTTTAGGCATAATGTGAGTTGCAGAATCGAAATATGGAAAAAAAATCTGGCATGTCATTTCAGAAAAAGTCCGATTTGGTGTCAAAATACCTATGTTAGAATGACACTATATATAAATCTAATATATATATATCCTAAGTCGCGCTTTCGAGACATGACAAACGCAAGTTGAATTTCGTCAATCGGCTCAGTAGAACGGGAGCTATACAGCTATACAGCTGAACGGGAGCTTTTTTTGCAGTATACTTTTTTACAAACGAGCGACGTAGAATAAGTTTACTTAACAGCCACAATAGCACAGCACATTAACACTCGATCTACTCGATTATGTAATTTGCACAACATGTTTGGGGTCTTTTCCTCAAGCAACAGAAATTACATCTTACGAAACGGTTAATATTAAAAAGGTAGGATTGGAATGGATTATTCAATGAAAACAAAATGCACAAGGGTTGTCTAAGTTCCATCCCACTTCTGACAGAGCACCCCAGGAGATAGCCTCAAGACTACTCTTACTCCCTACTAACAACTCTTTAAATATATTTCATTCATTGACAACATATACTGAATTCCCCCACTTCGAAAAGAAATTACAGACAAATATGTCAGGGTCTTTTCAAATGAGACTTGAGTCAATCTATATTATAATAACTTTAACATCTTTGTATACAAGCTCATATTCATGGCATAGTTATTAACGATCTCCAACAGCGTATATATAAAACACTAGTTCTCTACGGTAAGCTTGTAGAGGCATTAGATTATTTCGAAGCAGGAGACATGAAAAATGAGCAATGCCCTCGCCGGGACTCGAACCAGGGACTTCTCGAATACGCGTCGAGCGTGCTGATCACTACACACGAAGGCATACGTGCATATACCTCATACGTTTAAACCACGAAAGCATATACCTCATGCGTTTAATCTAACAGGCATACCACGAAAGCATATACCTCATACGTTTAATCTAACAAACGTATTCTGAAAGAGAATTATGGTATGTGAAAACGAAAATCAGTAAACCCTGAATGATTAATTTACTAAAAGTCTCCACACTTTTTGTCATGCACCTCTTCCTACTGCTATTTATTCAATATAAGCATGTTTAGAAAAACTGCACAGTTTTCTACTTTGTAAGTTATTATTTCTTATATTCAAAAGCCTGTTTGACAAAAAGTTGCCATTCCTATCACACGTTCCTATTGTACAACAGTTAGTAAATGATCGCGGTATTCTGAAGACTAGACATTGATTCTTGTTGAAGGCACACTAAATTTTTTCCCCAAGACTTTTCCTTTCTTGAAATTCCCATTTTTTTACAAATCCTAATGTCTGTACAATCCAATGCTCCAACTTTTTTTTGGGGGGGATTTATAAAGTTTGCATTCTCAGAGTCATATATTTTATTTCTTCAGTTTAACTGTTCACTGAATTTTTCCCATATATTTTCTCTCTAGAAATCTTGAACTCTCACAGTATAACCGTGGGAAAAGGTAAAAGTATGGCATAAGGGGGAATGAAGGTCTACATTGTCATTCTATGCCTGAACTTCACACTGATTCCCTCCTTAAAAAAAAATCAACATGACAATAGAGTTTGACTAGATTAAAAGATGAAAATTTGCATAAGAGGAAGCGATGAAAGTTTACTTTTCCAGAGCCGGAGCCAGAGCCGGTGCGGCAGCACAGAACAGCAGAATTTAGGGGCAGAAAAATTTTAGAATTTAGAGAAGCATCATGCAGCAAAATTTTTAGAATTTGATAGAGGTACTGGGGAGCAGAATTTAAGGTCGCAAAATTTTTAAAGCTTAGGATGATAGCGGGCACCAGAATTTATGACCCACAGAAATTGCACCGGTCAGCAAAATGCATAGCGTCGACACTACACCTTCCTTTCAACTGACATAACATCATAGCGATAGCAAAATTTTCGGTGACATGCATATTAACTTCAGAATAATTATAGATTGCAATACTGTAGCAATTCATTGCTGAGCTCCTGATGAAATAGTGGGTAACAGCAGCCCATAAAATATACCTTCGAGAAATCCTCAGTGAAAATAAAATCATAAATCTGTGTATATAGAAGACCAAGAGTACCCCGTACTGTCAAATTGCATATTTCGACTGATCCAGCGCTGATGAACAGTTATGTTTAAATGTGAAGGTATAAATGTCGCCACTATTAAAAGGTTACAACTTGTCCGTGGAAACAAATATGAATACAGATTTTGCCACTAATGATAAAACAGTATTAGGAATACAAAAATGAAATAATTATCAAAATTGAAAATTTTAGTTAAATGCAAGGAAAGATAAAGTTTGATAAAGTCTTAACACTGCGCTTTACGTCAACAAGTGTTTTAAGACAGTCACCCCATTAAGCCATATTGTATAATTACATTATACACAACTTCCTGGATCAGTTTCAAAAATAAAGTGGGTGAACACAATCTGAGATGAAAGCAACTCCATCATACTGTTAGAAAAGGAATGTCCTAAGATTTTTCCTTCTTTGGTTTCAATTTCTTTCATTTGCATCGTGATGGATTTTGTTGTTTAATGAGATGCGAGTAAATTTTAATGGAAGAGGTCTGGTTTCTGAACTTGGAAAATGCAGATAGTAAGAAGGATTCGTTATTCATTCGTGTAAAGCGCGGAAGAAAGAGAATGAGAAACAGCTGGCCGATGACTGGTACGCAGTATTTCTATTTGCGTTGTATTTGCATACAGAGATCAGCGAGAGCGGAGTTTTCGCCAGTTTTTAATATAAAAAGTTTCAGTGAATTGCAAATTTCTTTGAATAGTAGTGGTGGCGCAAGAGAACGCTCTGGAACTTTATTGGTGACAGTTTTATAATATTAGACGGTGAAAAGCGAGTAAGATATCAAAAAGGAATTGCATTTTCGCATTCGGATTTCTTTCCTGAGAGCGATGGAAAGAGACGGGCTGAGGCTCATATGAAAACTCCTTTCAAACTATTCGATAGAATAATTTTTACTGCCAACCAAGATTGCAAACACAAGCCTAAGCGAATAATATTATTTATATTACCTTTATGCAACTGCACAATCAAGTCAAAACAGAATTTGTCACTGAAAAAGGATATATGTCTTCATAGTTTATAGCATATTTAACAGAATTTTTCTTTAACAATCCACTTCCCGACAAATAAATACTAAGCAAAGGGAATAATGACAATAAAAAAATTAAATCTGTTGCGCGGACGGTGGACAGACCTCAATAGGGTAAAAATAATAAAGGAAACGCCGCATAGAAGTGATCGAAATAAGCTGAAATTTAGAACGTAAACTAATAAGTTCGCTACAGGTTCTTTTAATTGGTCAGTCTTTTAGATTAATATAATGGTTACATAAGGGAAAACTGGCTTGTCTGATCATATTATAGGACCGACATTTCTCCTCAACACGACATGACAGTGGGTCTCTATATCCTGAAACTGTACTCTTGCTATAGAAAAACCTGCAGTAGCAACTGAAGCTTCCAATCATCTCCAATTAGAGCACAGGTTTCCTTTTAACGGCTAGTGATTCTTTTAACCTATTTTTAATCAGAAGGAGATACGGGGATCATATGGGCAAAAGAACTACCTGGAAATGTTAACAGGGACCTCCTGTTGGTATTAAGTTCCACAGCCAGGGGTTTTACTATAAGACACAGCATTAAGACTCGCAGGTGAATTTTATTAATATACCTCACTGCAGCCGTTCGAAAGGTGATACAGGCTATTCATTTTCATGGCAGCCTAATCCATGATTTCATGTAGAAGATCAGTTTGATGCTTCAAAAATGCGGAAGAATCATCCCTGTCGCCATATTGCCAAAGGTATCTTATAATTATTAACTCTAGTGTGGCCTAACTAATTATTAACACTAATGAGTGATTATTAATAGTAGCGATCCAACAATAATTATTAACACTTAGATTCTTCGCATGATATGAGAACGTTCCCATCGCCTATATTCTGTAACACCACTGCAATCTTCAAGTGGCGTATGGCTAAGGAAAGAGGTATTATAAACTTATCTTCTGCCAAAGTTGCAAGTAAGCGTTTGAGCGAATATTAGAATATACAGTCTTATTAACCTCGTTCAAAATTAGCAGTTGCCAACAGTGACACTACTACAGCAAAATGTCTGGTGCAAGGATCGATACCCTTGCGACTTATGCCTTTTGCATGTTCCCAGCTCCAAAGATTTCTTTTCCCCCTCTTCATATCATTGTGTCAAAATACGATCCATATTTGTTGCATCCTTTTGTGTTCCGACTGCAATATGAAAGTAAATCCGTTGCTTGTGACTTACCTCGTTTGTAAGACAGTAAAATCAAAACAAATCCACAGATTTTATCATAGCAAAGAGGGCAGAGCTACGTTTGTTAATGGCATGGGTCTTGGGCATCTTATATGTGATTTTCCATAGTTCTCTTCCAATGTTGAAGAAAAAACCCTTGGGGGATACATGTCTCACCCCTCTTTCCTTACTACCAGAAAGGACTTTCAGCTCTCTGTGTATCCCACACCGCAAAGAAAACATACACTTGCAAACATACAAGCCTTCTTCTAGATTCGAACCCGAGTCTAGAACCATCTTCTAGATTCGACGATATGAGAGTTAACAATGCTAACCACCACACAGACCAAGACGACACGCCTAAAATTAATATAATAAATTTTTGCTGAAAGCATGTAATTACATAAATTTTGGGCTTAACTAAAGTATTCTTATCCCTTTGATTTTATTCTGATTCTAAAAATAATACATGAAACTTATTATGGGCTATAGGACAGAAAGACATAAGAGAAAGAAAGTAACTTAAAAAACAGTTTTCATCTACTGTCTGACTGTCCTACCACTGCAATGCACTAGAAATTCCAATAACTATTGCAAAACTCACCCTTGAAATTTATATACACTCTACATCTAGCATAGCGTTACTATAATACATAATAGTCATGCTTATAAGATTCATCGACCAGATATCTGGAAAGTCGTATTAATGTATTTATTCAAGTTCGTTTCTCTTATGTTGACATATACGCATAAGAGACAGCTTATTTCTTAAAATGAGTGTTTCGGTAAAACCTAAAATTCGTATCAGGCTCTACACTTTCATGAAATATCTGTTTTATTTCAAGGGAAAATACGAAGTGAGTAACACCGATTAGAATGTCAGAATTTTCCCCATGTGGTTAACTACCATTTCAAATAAGATTTAATTAAAAGATACCACAAGACTACCATCCTCAAAAACAATTAATTTAGCAGAGAACATTCAGACTTCCATACATAATTCTTCTCCGTAGATATGGGAATAGTACATATCGTGTTCTTGATACAAATGCTGCAAGATTTACTATAGGGCTTATAGATGGTATTTCAGATCATTAAACGACAAAATCCTTTGTTCACGTTCTCATACGATGTCTTAAATTTCGACTGCTACCTGACGGATGAGAATTCAATCTTTAGAGTTGAAGAATCCTTTCAAAAATTTAAGAGAAGAATTATGATTTGATAGAACACAACCAAAAGACCCCGTAAACTCAAAACGCCACAGACAGTGAAACATTAAACGCTTGATGACGCTACAGCTATTCCGGAAAACTCTTGTCACTTCGTCGCTGGATGATTGACTCGCACAGATTAAGTTCCATTCCATTGTGAATTACGATCATTAAATCCAGATTAACAAACGCTTAACTGAATAGATAAGAGAGATAGGATCAGTAGAAGGCAAACGCTCTCTCCTGTCTTAATTACTGCGCAATTTTGCTTCCGCTTTCTGTTCGTCCCGTCTCAATAATATATATCCTCGGCTATATTACCTTTCACGTCATGAACTTTTTTTTAAATATTAATTAAGGCGTAGCATCTGTGAAAACTAGTACGTTAAATTCGAACATTAGTTTTCCATGGTAATATTAAATACAAAGAAGAAATCCCAAGAACTAGGCAGTTGGATTTGACATTTGAGGCAAAGATTTAAAATATGTAATGAAAGACCTTGCAGGCCTTTCCATTCGCAACCGTTGAACACAGACATGTACTTCAAATTAGAGAAATGCTCTAAGTAATATTTAACAATTCATATTCTGGTGTGTCTATATTTAAAAAATCGATTTTGTAAAAAATACGAAACCAAACTCTTTATACCGACCTCCTTTCAATATAGTTATATTTCGTAAAAGTTGATATCCAGTCTAAAAACAAAATAAAGTAAACTACATGAAGTTTGACTCCCGTACGACGAAAAGTGATGAGATATTTAATTTTAAAGTTTGAGATCTTTCCAGATTTTTGTAAGCCGAAAAGCAATCTTCAAGGCTTTCTTTAAGAGGTCGGCTAAAAAATAAATTAGGAAAATTTAAAGCTACCTTTTTAAAGTTACTCAATGATACTTATTTCTGATTCACTAGTGCGTAAGTTTTTAAGCTTATAATTTCTTTTTTTACTAATACTATGACAAAAGCATTTTTATTACACAAGTAATAGTTAAGTTTTCAACTGCTAAAAATAAGTTAACAACAGCCACCCAGATGGTATAATCATTAGAGGCGCCTTCTGCGGTACCGAAGGGCCTGGGTTCGAATTCTGAAAAAGGTATGGATGTTTGTAAATGTATAGCATCTTTTCTGCATGGGAGAAGGGTGAGAGACCCAAGGAACCCCTTCCCCAGGGTGCTCTTCCTTAAAATTGGAGTGGAAGTAGAAGTTGAGGCTCTGGCAACCAATCTTCTATGGAATATGGACTCGACAACAACAGCATTCACACGCAGTTTAATAGCTTAAAGATCATAACCTTAACAATAACAGAAGAAAAAATGGACCTAGATACTTCTTTTATTTTTATTTTATGCAAAAAAGGTTGCGAGTTGGCAATGCGCTAAATATGTGAAGCCTCCGAAAGTTTTCTAGAACACGAATTCTGAACAATTTTGCGAATAAGTCTTTTTGAAAAAAAAAAACACATATTGATTGAAATATTTCATGAGAATCTGCACAGCAACGTTCTTCACTTACTGTATTAGCATCAGAAACCTTTTCCTACACTAGTTTTTTATTTTGAATTAAGTATAAAATTATTCAGTATTGCACTCTTCAGTTTAAGTACGATGCCTGAACATGTTCTCACATTTTAAAGAATAAACATTCAATTCTGTTTCTTTCGTAGGAGGCAAATTCTACGCATTTTGTTTTGAGAATGCGTATGACTTTTTATATATTATAACTATAGAAGCCTTGAGATGTTCTATAGGATGACATAAGTACAGGATGACAGAATCGATTCTACACATCCAAAAATGCCAAAACTAAATATTTAAATAATAAAAATTTAAAAGTTTTTTTGTGATTGTAAGTGATTTTGTGACTACGACGTGTTACTGTAAGTGTTTTTGCGATCACAATTAAGGGTTACGAAAACAAAGGCCGCAAAATAATTTTTATGGGCATTCTATATGAACAAAATCACAGAATCACTGCTTTCGATTAAGAATGAAATGCGCCAGAATGTTCAGCAAGTTTATTAAACACAATATTTCTTTTTTTAATTATAGAAAAGATTAAATATGTGAATGAATTACGTAATTTAGGAAAACTCTTAAACATAGGAAACGAAAGATGCTTCGACTCCAGTGAAAATTTAAGTACTACATATTTTCTGTAATCATCATTTCATCTTCTGAATAACACAATTTTTTTGTCATTTCTCCTCCACAAAACCTTATAACTGAAATCTCTATTGCAAACATTTTATTTTCTTCTTGTAGACGAAAAGAAATCATAAAATCCGTCTATTATCTCCTTTCGCGCACAAACCACTTTTATCAATAGCAAAGGTTTGCTACGAGAATTCAATACATAATTTTTTTCAATATAATATTCCTAAAAGGCTTACAGCAATTTCCGTTTCTGGAATAATATCTTGTGTGAATGAACAAGTCCAAACATTGACAGTTCTTCAAATTAAGCGTTACTTTTAAATTTTACCTAAAATCATTCACTCAAAAGTTAAGAAAAGGGCAGAAAATTTCTCAGAAAGTGCGTTTCTTGCTGAGATCCACCAGCAGCCGAACGGTAAAGTCGCTGAACACTGGAAGTTTGGTTCGGGTTCAAATACCGGCGAACGGGCTGGTTTCATGGGCGTTTTTATGATTTTCCTTTGTGCAATGTGTATACGAGCCAGTTTCCCTCACAAAGTCCTCCACAAAGGTATCTCTCTCCATTAGGAATGTATCTCTCGAGTGCTTTGTCATAATCATATACACCCAATTCTCGCTTAAACCAGAATTCAGCAGCCTTAACAGCTCGCCCACTAATGGAGTTTCTAGATCTAAATAATTTTTTCTACCTGAACATAAATTTTCGTTTTGTACTAGACAAGTTTCAATAGTGCATACAAAGCCTTCAAAGCGTTAATTCTGATTATGCAGATTTATGGAAGGGAGAAAAATAATGTAAGTATAATAATAATATCATCAAATATTTAGCTAAGGGAGATGATGGGGGTAATTCAAAATAATAGAAAAAACTCAGTAATTCGAATGATACAGACAGACCATGATGCGGTTTTCACAGAAATACACAGGAAACAGGCATGAAATTATTTATAGGATGAAAGATTTTGTTGTCAGAGTAATAACATTTTTCATCAACCGATGTTTCCGTCAGAAGTACGTACAATGGCGCAGCAAAATTCGCAACGCAACGAGGATTATAAATGTTCAAGAGTACCGGTTATTCATCAGAATGAACATTACACGCGGTTACGACGTAATACACAGCATCGGACAGGGTTCAGCTGTAATTCCTTTCATTATGATTGTGAATACTTCCTTTAATATGGCTTTTGTCAACCACGTCTCTCCATCTGTTATATTAAGTACATATATAAACTACACTCGCAATGAAACTTTTCATTACTAAATAATCCCACATTTTTCTCTGCATTACTACGAAAACAGCTTCGTGCTAATACCTGTAATTTTCGAATATGTCAATTTTTATTCAAAAGCTAATCATAAATGTATCCTTTCAAACTTTTTAATCAGCAGTTTAGAGCTTTCTCTACAGACCACAACTGTCTTAAACATTTATGCAACATTGCGCATTCTGAGTATTAGAAAATACATCACATTACAACAAGTACTTGAATAGACTCGTTTTGTCTTACATAAACAGATGTTGTTGTTTACACAGAAAGAGTTGAATCATTTTAGACACCGGCAATTTGGAAACCTGAGTCACGAAAGTTATCAAGCAATGCCATTTGTTCTCTTTGAATTTAGTAGCAGGATAATACCAAACCAAAATTCAAATAAGCTTCGTTAAGCAGTAACTAATCGATTCCTACGAGCTTGTGAGTCAAACTCATATTCTATCATATTCGGCATACATATTGAAAACAGGTATATGCTCTGTCACGAAATCTCTAGAACCTTGTGGAAAACACAGCACAGGTTTTCACGCTAACAGCACAGTCACGTCACCTCTCAGCAGGTAGAAACAAAAAAGATAATGAACGCAATATTAGACTGAGTTAGTACGGAACATGTTTTGAAGGTACACGGTATCGGAAGCGATTTCCTTTAGAATTCTGAAGCAAGCGTGAAGAATGGAAAAGCAATCTTTCTTTAATGAGGAAAGGAAGCTTTTCGTGATAGTATGAATTAACCGAAGAAAGTTGGCTTTAACAGAAAGTTTTGTAGGTAGAGCAAAAAACCTTGAAACGATCTAAAGAAAGATTCTGCAAGATTTAAATGGATTCATGCAATTAACATACAGACTATAGTCTCTCAATCCTTTTTTTTTTTTTTTGGACATACTGCCCACTTTTCGAAGCTTATTTAGCTGAGCGCCCCTTAACCGAGCAACAATGATATACTAGATGTACTTCGAATATAACCGATAAACACTATCTGAAAACGCATAACCATTGCAGGCATTTAACGTACTTGCACTGCATCAAATTATTAACTAAAACTCCTCACATAATGCGGAAATAAATACCATTAAACATTTTTCAAAACGTGTAGCGCACTACAAATTTTATTATAATGAACTTGCAAAACATGTACAAATTCCTGCTACAGCAAAGGCAGTTATATACTGTAATATCTGCTTAAAAAATATTTTAAAAGCGTATTCTTACTGCATAGATGTTTCTCAATGCCCTTTTACTGACATTCATTCGGACAAGTAACGCCCTTCCCTCTGAGATCGTGGCTCACCAGAGATCGAGCGGTACAGTCGCTGAACACTGGTAGTTCGATCCGAGGTTCGAATCGCGCAAACGGGCTGGCTGCATATACGTTTTTCTGATTTTCCCCCAGTATAACGTGTGTACAAGCCAATTTCCCTCAGAAAATCGCTCACGAAGGCATCATACCCTTTAGGCAGATAGCCATCGAGGTTTTGCCTTAATCACATAAACCAAACCAAATCCCCTCAGATCTGCTCTAAATCCATATTGAGAAATAACGATGCAGATGACCATCTTATCCTGTGAATAAAATAAAGTTTCTAAATTTATTTCTTACTACCTGTTAATTCCTCTTTAACTAGAAGTTTCTTCCCTCAGCAGTGTAGTACATACAGTTGCCGTAAGTACTACACTGTTGATCCAGATACCTGATGATCCAGGACCACTGTAATTGCAATAACGACGTTCTTATTTTAATGAACACTTCTACTGAAAAATCTTTCTAAAATTTTGAACTGATATACATTTTACCTTTCACAGAAGTAAAGAAATAATCGAACTCCCCAGTCTACATTAAACGCTCTGCTATCTTCATTTAATTTTCTTCTCTTGCTATTTGACATGATGGCGGGGAAAAAAAATCAAATAATATTTTTAAAAAAGCGTATACTTACTAGAAATACAATAAAACCGCGTACTAGTAAAACCTTAGAAAAGTAAAACATTAGCAACTAGATTATCATAAAGGCCGGTAGTAATGCGAGACCAGACTGTTACAAGCACGCACAGGTAACTACAGATCGCCAAATCCGTAACATAAGGGGGATGCTGAGTAGTGCGAGGTAGAGGAGCAGAAGTAAGTACTTTTAAACTTCAGGCTGTGAAAGACGGGCAGAGCTACAGTAATGCAGCATTCTCATGCATGTTTGCTCAGTAGATGGCAGTACGTTAATTAATTTTATTAATTTACAAATTGTCGTAATCTATGTAAATAAATATTAATTAATAGAGCCGCATGTTCCCCACCTGTTACATATACCACGGTCTGCTATACTATTTATTTACAATACGTTAGCTTTAATCAGTAGCTTCCATCTTTGAATAAATCTTTGAAATAAGAACTTGCTAAATTAAACATTTCAAAGTTAATAAACTTCACCTAGAAATTTCGACCTTTCTCATACCCACAAACTGAATGGCATCAACTATCGCTCATCCATGATTCTCTATAGTTATTATCATTTAAAAAGGACGTCTGCAAATCTAATGCTCTGTTCTGCACGGAAAATACAGGATCAGTTCAGTTCCCAAACAATTCATGGAAAAGCTTTCATGCAGTTCTTCCAAAATTTTATAAATTAAAATATTTCATGAAGAGTATATATTGGATACCTACCGTGCCACTTACTGTAGCAAAAATCGTGTAAAGATTAAAAAACGCATGAAACACATTTGCTGATTAAATTCGTGCAAGTTTTCAACATAAACTCGTAGTTTCATTTATCCGATATTTAATAGCACTGGACTAAATACAGATTATGGCAAAATACATCATGACTATTTTACTTTTGGTTGGAAATGCCATTAATGGAGCATTTCTGCGAAAAACTGGCTCACATTTATGTTGCACATGATGGGAAATACAAAAAGATAACGCAGTCAGCAATTCTTTCAACCATCCAGACTATTATGGTATCGAGGGGAAACTACTAGTATTTCATAGATTTTGTCCCTCAAGCACTAGTCGATACTGTTTTTGAAATAAGCTAAAAAACTTTTATTATCTGGGGGGGGGGAGATCTTTTTTAAAGAGCAAAATCAAATGAAGAAAATAATATTAAAATGAATGCCTAGAAATAGACAAACAGATTTGTACTACCAACAAGTTAAATAATAATCAATAATATTCCACTCATGTATAGAATCTCTAGTTTATTAAGTCACAGCACCTTTTATGTTTTCAGATGTAAATTCAGAGGTTTTAGACATTTCATGTTTTCAGACGGAAGGAAAAGCATTAGGTTTCCAAATTTCATCATGAAACTAGATAGCAAAAGGGGAGAAAAAAAAAGTTTACAAGTGAAAAAAGTGCCAGGAACATAAAACGAGGCATGAGAATCAATGCTAAAGAATACTGTGTTCTAGTTAACCAACCTTCACATTCCTCTCAAAACATATTTACGTATGGAGAACAATAGCAAGACTCTGCTGTCGAGCCTGACTGTTTAGTTTTGTTTCAGGCAATAATGGCGGTCTGCCAGTTATCACTTAATAATAATGTAATAAAATATCATTAATTACATAAACACTTTAATTAACACAAGGAAAACATTAACAGATATCCATCCACTGGCGCAGTAGGGACTATCTAAAATAATGGAAACAATTGCTGAAAAAAGTTAATATATTTTTTTTTTCGATTGAATACACAGTAACCTGATAGAGCAGCCATAACTTTTTCACATGATTGCTTTTCATAGATTCTGAAGACTGTGTAAAACAGCAGATGTTCAAAGTGGTTTGTTAAATTTAGATCGTAATCAGGGAAAATAAGCGACTTAATTTCAAAGAGGTCGGTCTATAGGTTATCTGTAACTTCGGTTTTAAAATTAGTGGGGGATATTGAAAGGTACTGTATTTGAAGTCATGACAGCATGCATTATGCTTCGCAAAACATCGTATGCGAGCCTTAAATGTGAGAAAAAAACGAAACTTAAGTTAGAAACACACTAAACAGGATTATTATGCCAAATAGAAAACCTAAACGATAGTGAACGTAATACGCATCTGCAGAAGCCAATTACGACACATACAGCAGAACATTTACAGCTCAGCTTTTATTTCTAAGTTTCTTTTGTTCAGAAGTAAATACAAAATGGAGACTGCAGTGTATCAGAAATTTAAAATACGAAATGTTCATTAATGTAGAAGAGTATTGTTTTCTGGTTAATCAACCTTCAGATTATTCTCTATCTTATAACTCTGGAGAACAGCAGGAGTTTATGACACAATCTGCCTGTTCAGTTATGCTTTGGCCAATTATACCATGGTTTTCCGCAAGTTCAGTTATCACGTTATAACAAAAAATAAATATAATTAACTACATAAGCATTTTAAATAATCATGTCCAGCCAATGTTGCGAGTAAATGCATCTTTCAAAGATGGTGACGCACCCGTTTGCCAAATCGTTTAATTATAGTTCGAAGAACATGAAAATGAAGCTGCGTATTTTACCGCGCCTGCAGAATCACCAGACACTGCGGTTTGTGCTGGAAAATATAGCGAGATCCTCTTTTCTCACCTAGTATCTCCCAGAAAACTGTAGAAGTTTCTAATAGAAGAATGGTATAAAAAAATATTTTTAGAGTTCAAAACTTGAACATGTCAATTTCAAAAAGATTTCAAACAGATTTGAATGCCAAATGTTCTTCTTCTACATTATATTAAGTACACAACTTTCCATTATTTTGCACAACTCCTCTACTTACTTACGCATATATATAGCGAAGCATGTTGCTAGAAGAATAAACCTTTCCAAGAAATGAATTTCTCGCAGCACTGATTTTTAACGAGAAGAATCCTACCCCAAATAGTTCTGTTGGAAGCTATGTCTCGGGGCGGCGTTTTCAGAAATCGGCGAAAATGTTTCGATTGCAGCTCCGTCTAGCAAAAGTCAAGTCAACTAATCGAATATCTTAAAAGAGAACATTTCCAGAGTTATTCCTTTTGTCGTGCAGTCACGGACAGCTTTACAGCTCTAATAGTGATTTAAAGAAAAGAGGAATCTATCTGCCAAGCTCTACTCCAATTTTGACCAAACAGCCACGAGAGCTTGGAATACCACGGTTTGCTGTCCTCCTTCCCTTATCACCAACTTCATGATAGGTATTAAATCGTCTCATGCAGAAAAGCCATTACATTAATGAACGCCAATGCCTTACCCGAGATATGAAAACAAACATAGTGATGTAGGAATGTAGTGTCAACCATCATACGATCTGTAACAGTTTCACTTCTGAGGTTGTCGGGACTGAGTGTTCGGTGCATACTCTTGGCGAATATATTCATGAAGTCCTGATCTTGAACAGGGAGCTGAATGCAGCTATGTTCTGTGGTAGAATACTGTGATTGAGTGGTAGAATGACTACACGTAAGAAGGATTTAAAATTCTCTTTTATTAAACCACAATTATGTACAGCCACTTCAAAACTCGGTAGGGATTACAGAAAATAATGATCGCACTTGGGTCTAAACTGAACAATTAAATAATTTAAACTAAGGTTGAGTAGAAATTAAGTAGTCGTTGCTCACAGAGCTATAAACGCGAGGTTGGTCTCTGTGCTAAATGGTGCGTAGCAAGATTTAACTAATACTAACGCACTTAGATTTACTTCAATAAGTAATAGAGTAACAGCGCTAAGGCTTAGAATTTAAATACTAACTAGTCAAGCGAACGTCGAACAGAGCAGCAGTGATCTGAGACTAAAAGCTCTCTCACACTGAGTAGTTCCTCGCTACCGTTTAAATATAAACTTGGCTCCACTTCAAATTAGCATAAAGCTGAAACGCGCGCTCATTCTAACGTGAAGTTGAAATAAGAACACATAGGAAAGGCAAATTAAAATAAAATTTTGTTAGTTTAAACGAAAATCTCACAAGGTGAATTCGAGGGTTTGCTGTCCTCCTTCCCTTATCACCAACTTCATGATAGGTATTAAATCGTCTCATGCCGAATAGCAATTACATTCATGAACGCCCAAGCCTTACTCGAGATATGAATACAAACATAACGATGTAGGAATGTATTCAACGATATAACGAGAAATATAACGATGTAGGAATGTCAACCATTATGCCATCTGCGACAGTTTCACTCCCGTGGATTCATCTTTATTGACCACAAATTATTAAAAGCAGTACTATATAGGATAATCCTAATAAGCAGTACTATTATGATTCTGAAAAAAACATACTATGACAAGAAAATATTCTTCCTATTATCTTATTTTGCATGCAAACCAAACAGAGGTACAGATTATAAGGATATGAAGGAAAAGTAGCTATGCTTATTCGACCAGAATTTCCAAAATCATGACTTAAAACAGTGCTTGAATAATAACCAATCTTACACAGGCACTTTAATAAGGGAAAAAAGAGCGACTTTTGTGTAATGCTTGCTTGCGCCAGGGATACAGAAATAATATACACTGTTGTTTTTGGTTAGGTATTAATTTATCACAAGTGAAGGCGAAAATGTCAAGAAATAAAGAAAAAAGCTAAAAAGAAGAGAAAGAGGGAAAAATAAAAGTTGCGCCATGTTCGTCCAAAATTAACCCTGTCCTCCCATATATCAAAGAGTTCAGCAACACCCACTGAAGCCACACGCTATCCCGGAGGATAAATGAGAGACATCCCCTTTTGTGTATCCACAAGGCACATTTTCGCCTCCCTGCCGCGCCTCAGTGCGCCTGCAAAGTGACAAACGCATGATAAAACATCCACAAAACACCTCTTTCATTAGTTTCGTCCCTTGGAGGAAGGTATGCACTGAAATAACACTTTAAATCGCTCTTTGGTTAATTTTATAGTGAATTCGCAGAAACTCCACCTGAAACGGAAGAAACTAATGGAGTAGTGATGATTCCAACCTTTTAATCATAATCTTGGCATAGGTATTATTAACTATCTACGCGAGTGAAATGGACATTCAAGATTTCTGCTCATATAATGAATGAGTCTTTCACGAGGGTTGCATACGTTACCAAAAGCAACATACATGACGTATTAAGGTTTGATCTGTTGAATATTGGCAATGGTGGTACAACAACTGTATCAATTCCAGCAGAAGAATATCAAATTGAATATTCAGAAAAAAAGAGTGCGAAGATTGTACAGGGTGATCTGAAAGTCCGGCTACCTCATGCTTTACAAAAGTTACTTTTAACAGTATTTCATTTTACAGAAATCGGTAGTTTGCCCCTCCTCCATTTTTCCAAACCAAAAGGTATTCAACAATTCCCTTTACCAGAAAACAGCGAATATTGCATTCGGAATTTAATTTTGAATACGTAAGTAGGTTCAGACAGACTTTCAGTTCTTTTGTTAATGTTTATAAAGTTCATGTGACAGAAAAAATGCATAAAATTACGCAAACACGCATGCTATCGTTTAAGTCACAACAAGAAACTTTCGATGTCAAAGTCAACCAATACGAAGGTACAGATGTTAGTTACGAATATATATAACGTATTCATACGGTACTTAACTATAAATAAATATCTCTCTCTTCCGGATATAAATTTCCTATACCAGCAAATAGATCAGCTTCACTAACTCAGGTCTAAGAAACAGTCAACTCTACCATCATCTTTCAAGCACGCAGACAGTTTGCAATTTTCCTAATCCTGATTAAACGAACTATTGATTAAGCATAACCATTATTTCTACTTTTATGTAAGCAGTATAT
>KK113992.1:52065-67332 GCA_000611955.2 Stegodyphus mimosarum
TTCGTTAAGTGTTAACTTTTAAGATTAAAACGTCATTGATATAATTTCACACATTATTTACTGCGTCTGAAAACGCTCAGAAACTATTCATAATCAAATCAATAAAACTTGCTTCTTCACTTCCGCCACTGTGGCTTATGTAGTGAGTTTTCAAGCGAGAAACTTACGCAATGAAGAACTGGTTGAGAAATTAATTACTGCAAAGAATGTTACGGCAGTCTGTTTTGGGATACATGAAGAAGTCGAAGGCACTCTGAAGAAAATTAGCTCTTATATGCTATCTCAAAAGCATACCACGAAGACCAATTCGTCGAGATTAGAACCCGCAAGAACTATCACTCACAAGCTTACGAAAACTTCATTCAACTAAAAGGGAAATCTGTAAATATCCCTATCACTGAGATTAGAAATCAGAACTACCAGTGCTTAGCAATATTATCTACTCAGTCACTAGTGTTAACGCCTAAGAATAAAATTAAGAAACACTAGTAACTCATTCAACATATGATAGATGCTAGCTTAAGGTACAAGACATTAACTTTTATACATGAGTATACCTATATTACATATTACGACAAATTTTTATCCCTTTATATCACGTAAGCATGTAAATCATGTACTTGTTCGAAATTATATTAATTTAGAGATTTGGAAGAAGAAAACTGTAAGAAATTGTACTGCCTATGACAATTTATGATTTTAACGATTTATTTTTTAATGACAGCATCTTTCCGTCGTCGAAAAGATCGACAAAGTCAACTGGTACGGAGTTCTATTGTTAAATTTCTGTTTTATACTCTGTATTGTATATTACATGTAATCCGCTTCTCAGTTTCGAATTTCCAACGAGAACTAGAAAATGACAATTAAATCATGGTAAGAAATAAATAGGTTTCCTTTTTGTAGCTTTTCTGGGAAATTTTCAAAGATCGTCTGAATAAGTTAGTCTTCAATTCACAATTTATGTGACCTTTTAAGAAAACCTTCTGATTTCAAACTATGATCTATTTTTCTTTAATCGAAAAAATGCTGGTAAAAATCGACTGCTGGAATAATTTTGCTACTTGTATCATCCTATTATATTGAAATTCAAGAAAAAACAACTTCCTTTTTCTCCTCTAGCAAATTTATTCCTTTTATTTATTTATTTATTTCGTAAACTTCGAACTTATTGAAAAGGGCGTACCTTTACAGCTTGAAAGCATGGATACTCTGAGGATTTTTTAGTTTGATCGGATTTTCTTATACATAACGTTCCCTCCCAACTTTAGCAATTCATTAGGATTTAATTACTCACTCACATATATGGAAAGAAATTACTAACTCAAGGTAACTGAGATAAACATAATCCGAACTTTAAACATTAAAATTTCTTCCACAAATTTTTAACCCAACTTTGTGCTTCAAATTATGATTTATTAGCCTCATTCGGGAGTTTGTAATTAGTATATTACTATGGAAAATCCTACTTTATGAATCCTTTCTAGAAGAATATAGGAATTTTTCCATCTCGTGGTTTCTTGATTGTAAGGAGGAAATTCTATTAGAGATATTTACAGAAGTCTTACAAATATTTCAGCATTAGTATAAAGTTAAATATCAATCTATAACTAGTATCTCGAGATATAATTAAATTAGCTTTCATGTAAATTTTCAATTTCGCTTTCACTTTCGATTAGCTGTATGATTCTTTCAAACGACTCCGATTTTTTAAAGACCCTTTTTAAATACTGCTGAATAAGTACTTATTAACAACGATGCCTAAACAGAAACTGTTTCTTTCTTAAACTCATCGAATTTACAGAATCCATCTAGGGGTTTGTCGCAAACATCGTTCGCTAACAGACGGCGTGGCGCGGGCCGAACTTCCTCGCACTTCTCCCCTCTAAACATTCCCTGATACATGTACACGCTTGGCACCACACAAAATATCGACCCGTCCGCTAAAGGAAAAAAAGAAGCACACTCACTTCTGGCGGTGCGTATTCAGGAGCTCCCAGCTCCCTCTGGTATGCGAAAGCTGCATCGACGGTGGCTGGGCCCTTGTAAGGACTGGGTTCAGAGAATCCATTCTGCGAGAACATGGCCAGATGCTTCTCAACTTCTTCCGGATCGGCTAGGATACGAGTGGGCACCAGAGGAGCGTGGCTACGCAGCGAGGCGCAAGATGCCGGATCGACAGGGCGGGCCACGATCAGCCGGACGTGAGAGCCGGATTGCCGGAGGACCATGGCGACCTGCTCGGAGCCCATGCCGCGCAGGTTCACTTCCCCGATTTGCAGGATGTGGTCCCCGCTCTGCAGTCTCCCGTCCTGTAAGCAAGGAGGAAGGGCAAAAAAATTAAAAACTGAAATCCATGCGAGCTAGTCAGTCAGATGCAGTTGTTATTAAACAAAAATGAATATTTAGAAAAGATATTTTTTTATATTACACAGAAATAATTTCCAAACGTTATTATTTATCGATCTTTGGTTTGGTAAAAATTATATACTCAGACATTATGAAAATTCTAAACTGGATTACAAAGGACCCAAGAAACTTTAATCGATTAAGAATATTCACCGAAATTTCGCTTTCCATACTTTGTTAAAAAAAAGAGAGAGATAATTTTTTGTCAGAGCGTAAATTAATAGCAGCAAACAACTTCTGGGCTTCAAACAAAGAACCGAAAAACACATCAAATAGAGCATGTTTATATATAGTGTAGACAATATGACATTAACTCTGAACTCCATCCTTTTCTTAAAAATGTAATTATCTTTCATTTGTATTACGCATTGCTCTTAAAGGTGTATAGTGTAGCATAAGTGACATTCAAACTGCTTACTAGACTGTAGAAGCTGTTATCATTTATTAAAAAGAATCCATATTTGGCGAAATGCTATTTAACGACTATATATATCATTCTAATTAGAGACTCTAGAAAAAAAAAATTCAGCCAAACATTAATCCTTTCAGGACATATAAATCGATGATTAAAGCACTTATGTGATTTTTTTTTAATGATCTTGTAAATTTTTTGGAGGAACAGAAAAAGATTTTGCACAACACAATAATATTACGATTAGAAAACTGCGATGATCGGAGTACTTGTTATTCTTCCAAGGCCAAGTAAATTTATGTTTTCTGTTACTTTACTTACGCAATTCAAATTTTTTCTTGAATACAGGAAACAAGAAAAATAAAACAACACTGCATATAGTATAATTACAAAACAATTTTTTTAAAAACAAAAATATAATCATTTCTAGAACTTTCGCGCATTAGGCTACTAAAAAATTATCAGTAAAAACGTAAACTAAGAAATTTAGAAGCAATTTTACACAAAGACCAAAAATTGAAATTCATAAGTAATAAATTTCAAATAATCCTATAAATGCAATAAAGAATTTAATAAATGTTAAAACCAAACTCTTCAAACAAACAATACCCTAATTCAAGCTAATCCTAAATTTAAAGCAAAAAGAACCTTATGGAAGAGGAATTCAATCAACATCAATGTCACTTCTTCAGGAGGAGGAACACTGGAATCAATTGAAATCTCTCTTTCACAAAAATCCTTCCTTTTCTGTATGCAGAAATAGCCAATGAACCATTTCAATGTATTTTAATTGTAATAGTTCACCCGAAAATTCTGGCCCCTCACAAAACAAGGACAAAACAAAGTAAATTCGAATTAAAATCTTGAATAAAGAGAATTCTATCCAAAAAATTGAAAACGTAAGTGAAATAATAAAATATTTTAGTGAAAAATTCAAATAAAAAAATTTCAAGGTAAAATTTTGATTTGAGTTTGATAAACTTAATACTATATTCTGACGTAAAACTAAAATACAAAATTAAACATTAATTAAACATTGATTGTATTTTTCTAAAAAGTGATACAAATGTCTAGAAGTAGATTATGACAATTCAGGTCAAATAAAATTTAATACAAAAAATTTTGCTGAAAACCACTTGGATGTGGCAAATGGAATTTGCACAATTTACGGTTTACTAATTCAACAAATTTAATTTTTTGCCAGAAAATAGTTTTCTAATAAGAGCTAAAAATTAAAAACCAGAAAATTCTGTGATCTAGCGGGAGACCAGAAGATATAAAACCAGGGAAACTGCTAGCTATGTATATGATGCATGCACGTCTTAACTATTAGCGCTGAATGTGCCCTTCTATTCGACAATCTAATCCTTATTTCTCGAATACAAAGTCGTGAACTGTACTTATTTTCAGCTGACAGGTCTATCCAAGTACAAAGTTCTATAGTACAGAGTTTGCTCTTGTGAGACGTCAACGATCAATGATTCCGAGTTTGTTCAAAAGCAACTACTCCTTTTGTGTCTTCGTTTCTCCCAATTCTGTAAATGAATAATGTCAGAACTGGGAAGAGTCTAATCTTGTCTACTGATCTTCGACCTACCTAAGACACACAATCAATCAATTATTCGCCTTTTGGCGAAGCACAAGCTAGATTTAAAGGGCGATTTTAAATTCGGTTCTTAGGCTGCTTTGAGACGGCGACGTAAGTGTCACAGAGGCATAGCCACGAGGAATAAAATGCGGGAATTCCGTTCACACCTGCGACACAGGGTTTAAGTCGCACCCACTTAGAGAATTTAGCTTCTCTAAGTGACAGTTTTCTGCGCATGCGTGGATGTGTCTATAACTTTCCCGTTCTGTTTTCCCTTTCAGGTTGCGCACGTTCGCTCTGATTGGTCGAAGCTTATCCGAAGTCGGTATAAAGTTGAAAACTTCGAACTTTATGCCAAGAGCACTAAACCAGATTTTGTTACGTAGCACAGACTGGTTTCTGGCAAAGCAGCTCGGCTTAAACCACTTACGCTCTTTATACCGTCGTCTGAACGCAGCTTTAAGCTACTATCACACATCCGTTTGTTTTGGAAGAACAACTGTTTGAAACAATTTTTCTGCTTCGTCACGCAGGCAATCATTACAGATAACTTTGTGGTTAACCTGTAAAGGAGAAACTAGTTCTCCATTACAAACAAGCTTATAGCTAATTGGTTGGAAACGAACAATTTGCAATTTTTTTCAAAAAAAAAGAAAAAATCGCGCGTCTTTCTTTGAACATCAAAATGCCTGGTTTACAGGCAGGAAAATAATCCGAAACAGTTGTTCGTATGAAACAATGCATGCGTGATATAGGCCTTACACGAGTTTTAAATTTTGGCTGAATTTTTGCAGCTAAACGTAAACTTAAATATAGGTTGATTAGTTGCAAATATACGGTAGTTTACCTATATGTAGGCAACGCTTTTCTTGGCTTAAAATAAAATAAAATATACTATAAGCCTATATATAAATGCCGTACATTTGCACATAATAATATAATTCAATAATACATCAAAACATATCATTCAGAAAATGTGTAGGTTTTCAATACATAATAAATGACGTTAATAAACATTAACAGACAAGTAATAACTATTACCGTACATGCGACGTCCGTTTTTTGTTTACTTAAAGAAATATGCTTGACCACAACAATTCTTTTCAGTTAACTTAAATATAAAAAGCTTATACGTTTTATTTGATAGAAAAAAAACTATTTTTATCTTAATATAATTGAAGTAATAGAAAAGGATCATGTATATAATTTTATAGCATGCGCAAATGAAATTTTATTGTTTTAATGTACTTGAAATAAAAATGGGCTTCGTGTCTAGGCAAATGAAAAACATATTTACAGTTTAATATAGTCGTAATCAGTTAAGAGTTATTTGAATACCACAAACTACACAAGGGATGGATATCTGCCTAAGGAGCGATGCGTTCAAGGAGGACTTTCTGAAACCGCTCCGTATTCAAATTACACATGGAGAAAACCACGAAAACATACCATGCAACCAACCCGTTCGCCTGCAATCGAACCCAGGGCTTACTTCCAGCATTCAGTGGTCTTAACATTTGACCACTGATGGGGCTATAGTCAAAAAATATAATTTTTAATTTGTTTAAAAGGAAAAAAAATATTATTTTTAACTGTATAATTTTTGTTAAAAGAAAACGAGACAGATAAAAAACTAAAATTTTCTCATTTGCAGCATAGTAACTGAACTTGGCTTACGGGAGAGGGGTGAGAGTAAGAGATAACCTAATTAACCGGATATCCGAAATAAATGGGTAGGCTAGTTCGCACTTATTCCGGATAACTGGAAAGAAAAAAAAATTTTTTTTAATTAAAAGCACTATACAGTATAAATATTGAAGTCATTGGTAATGGCGAACTATAAAATTCACAAACAACTAATTCGAATGCTCATAAAAGCGTGGGGAGGGGAAGAGTTAACAACAATTATATCAAACAATTTTAATATCGGTCTTCAGTACATTATATTTGAAAATATTTAAAGCAGTCATAGCAATTTAAAAAGGCCAATAAGATGGAGGAACTCCAGAAAAGAGTATATGAAGCAATATAATCTGCACAGACTTACAGAATACTAAATATATTCAATAAGATACCATCTATATAAAGAAATAAAGTAAAATTTTCATTAGCATGAGAAACCGAGGAGCGAAACCTAAGTAGAACGCTTATTTTACCCAATAACGAGGAGAAATTCGCTACAATTAAAATGACATTCATTTCGCAAAATGAACAGCTGAATGATGCCGGCTGAAGAAGAATTTAATAAGTTAAAGAGAATCCTCTTTTCATTACGGACACAGATAATGAGACGTACTATTTTAGTTCATTCACAGAACATCTTAAATTACTTCGATGTCAATTACCATTTACCACTTTCAGTAGAACTCTGTTTATCTAAACTAACCTAGGCGTAGCTATTTCGGCTAACAATGAGGTCAGTCTCTTTTCATAGGAAAACGAAAATGACTTCCCCCCCATATGATTTTCGATGTTGATGTTATTTTTGAACACAAATAAACGTTAAAATTCTCATTTTGAACTTTTTCATTTTCATTTAAATCATGAACGGAATAATACGCCATGGATGAAAGGAAGCATGATAAAAATTAATAGTTTTTACGTAGATTAAACATACTAGCACACATGAAAAATATTTTTTAAAACATTTAAATTTAAATAAAACTCATTCCTTTCAGTATGAATTTTCAGAAAGCATTCTCTGAAACACTATCACCACGAGCCCAATGGCAAGTTTTTCATTGAAGCAGAAAGTTCATTTGTGACCTACTGAAACGACTTCTATAATTTTATCGAATTTTCAAGTTAATTCAATAAGCCAAACAAATTTGCTTTGCACCAAAACTTATAAAATTTTCATAACACCTGGATCCTTAACACGGATGGCAGAAGCGTTTTTCTACAGTTTAATCTCATTCTGCATTAACGTCGGAAAGTAAATCCAGGACCTAAAAAGTCGAACCTGATTTAAGCCAGAATATTGGGTGTATTAAGAAATTTCTCAAAGTCGTTAATCATAGCTACACGATAGAGCAGAAAGTACATTTCCTGATATCTTCAATAGTGAACATATATACACAGTCCAGTCACATTAATGTGACCATCTGTCAAAAGCCAGAATAACCACCTTTCGCAGAGCGGACTGCTGCGAGACGTGCAGGAAGAGAGTCACATAGGTCCCTGAAGGTGTTCTCTGGGATGTTGAGCCATGCCGACTCTAATGCCGTGGCCAGCTGCGCTAGATTACGCGGTTGAGGATCCATGGCGCGAACAACTCGATCGAGATGGTCCCACAGATGCTCGATTGGGTTTACGTCAGGTGAGTTTGCTGGCCAGGGGAGGACGGTAAACTCATCCTGGTGCTCTTCGAACCACGCACGTACACTGGCAGCTGTATGGCACCTCGCATTGTCCTGCTGGAAGATGCCATCATCCTGAGGAAAAACAATGCGCATGTAGGGGTGAACATGGTCCGCAAGGACAGATGCGTACTTGTATTGATCCATTGTGCCTTCCACAATGATCAGTGAACCTAGAGAATGCCAGGAAAACATTCCCCAGACCATAATGCTCCCGCCTCCAGCTTGGACCGTTCCGGCAATGGTTGCAGGGTGGTTCCTTTCAGAGGTTTCACGCCTTATACGCCAACGTCCATCTGTCCGATGGAGCATAAAACGCGATTCATCCGAAAACGCGTTTTATGCTCCATCGCCACTCAGTGGACGTCCAGCTGCTGTACG
Organism: Stegodyphus mimosarum; assembly: GCA_000611955.2. NCBI lineage: Eukaryota > Metazoa > Arthropoda > Arachnida > Araneae > Eresidae > Stegodyphus > Stegodyphus mimosarum. The sequence continues at coordinate 60,215 of KK113992.1, forward strand.
CCTGTCGCCACTCAGTGGACGTCCAGCTGCTGTACTGGCGTGCAAATTCTAGCCTTCGCCGTCGATGAACAGCAGTCAGCATAGGTGCACGAACCAGGCGTCTGCTTCGGAGGCCCAGACGCAGCAATGTTCGCTGAATAGTACTTTGGGAGACACTTTTGGTAGCCCCTTGGTTCATTTTGGTGGTCAGTTGCTCAACGGTAGCCCGTCTATCTGCCCGAACGCATCTCCGCAACCGTCGTTCGCCTCTGTCATCTATGGCCCGTGGTGCACCACATTTGCCACGTCGCTGATTTTGGACAGTCCCATTTTGCCATGCACGGTACACTTTTACCACGGCGGCACGCGAACAGTTCACAAACTCAGCCGTTTCGGAAATGCTTCCACCCTTGGCCCGAAAGCCAATGATCATGCCCTTTTGGAAGTCGGATAAATCGCTTCGTTTCTGCATTACGCCAACGATTGAAATGTTTTCCGAAGCCCTCACACACCCTTTATATACGCTCAACTGCACTGTGCTGCCACCTGCCTTCTGTGATTGGTTATTTAACTCTGACATGGAAAGTACGTGGTGGTCACATTAATGTGACTGGACTGTGTATAACAAGACGTCAGCTGTCTTTGTGGGATAAATTAGTATGACTAAAGTTCTGATAATTTGACAACCAAAAGTGATAAAATACAAAGATATGGGTCGTGGTAGTCAATTTCCGGATTAACAGTATTTCCAGGATACGGAAAACTCGTTTAAGCGCCCTCACGATATTTGAATTATTGATCTAAACTGAAAACTGAGTCTGTGACACAAAAGCCGCAGCTTCTTAAGCGAAAATTAATTAACTGGAAGTGAGAAGGTGAGAATAACTTTTAAACTGCGGACGTGTTGCTAGGGGATTTCTGGAAATTACAGAGTTAGGCTGCAGATAGTTTAATGGCAATTACCTAAAATTCCAACAAATTTCCGAACATTCGAAGATTTGAATGCAGCGAATTAAAAGCGTTCTGTAAAAGCTACAATGCTAAATTAAGACAATGCAAATACCTGAGAATGAAATACTGTTTAAAAGGCATAGTAAGAAATTCATTTAAGATTTACCTTTTACCATGTATTCACACTGAATCCAGTCGTATAATTGTTGAATCAACTTCATCGTACATATCTACTGCACTTCATATTCAAAAGATGCGTGACTGGTTTTAAAAACCTAATGTTTTTCCAATACACTCTAGCTTATAAAGAATTATCACATCCCCGCCTGCGTGCTATCATGATGCAAGCAGCGGCATGCCCAGGTAGTGACTGAAAGATTCCCGCCGAAAATAGAGCTGATTTTTCATGTTTTTTGGGCCAAGAAATTCGATATCTGTATTAGAGATTGGCAAAACCGCATTTTTATGAGATCAAATCAGAAACGCTCGTTGACTTTTTTTTTTTTTAAAGCCCGAAGGGCTATTAATTTTGTGCGAATTTGTGCTGATTCACTTTTCAAACTGTTCCCATCAAATATTAAGCCCTGTATTACATTTAGAGAAATCAAATAACGAAGAATATGCATAAATGTATGTATGTTTCTCGTATTGTGATAAAACAACGGTATCTAGAGCCACCAAATTTTGAATAACGTAATCCTCCCTCGAATATGGGCATTTGGAAGCCCTAATTTGGAATTTGTTTTATTATCTATTTCAGATTTTGTCAGAGATTAAAGAATTTTTGATTAACAAACTCAACGATTTCAAAGCGAGGCATGGCAACACTAAACTGAATTTTATGGTTTAAGTGTGAAGAACATGCTATTTAATAAATAAAGGTAACACACAAAACGTTACAAAAACTGTTTTTCCTTTAACGATTCACCGGTCATTTAATGAATAAGATCGGAAACACACCCTAGATTAGCAGCGGTGTGCGAGGCTGGAGAGAACAGCGAAAAGAATCAGACGGGGAGTAGGGTTCTTGACAGAATTTTTTTAACTCTAGTTCTGAGATTATTTAAAATCTCATTTCTGCGCAGAAGAAAATGTTCTGCATAAATAAATAAATAAATAGAAAAGTTAGGAAATGATAAATATTAAACTCAGTTTTTACAAGAGGAGAAAAAACAGTCTTTCTACCCTAAAATACAAATCAAACGTACCTGGCGCGCTTCCAACAGCTCTCAGTGACGAATTCTAAAGGAGCCACAGCTCCGTTTAGTGGAGTCATTGTTCGTTCACTCCGTAAAGTTAACCTTTTCTTTGTATTAGGTCGCAAGCGGATGGCCCATCTTTATGCACGCTTTCAATTCACTTTCTGAGACGACACAGTTCTACATTCTTCTAGAAGAACTTTGAACATCACATATTTTTCAGTTATTATAACGCAAATAAATATCAGAGAAGATGATACGAATTCTCAAGAGTTATAAATCACTATATCAAGAGTCCTGATAATGAAGAAGACAAGAAGGCAAACCCCAATTGGTATATTCTGTTCTATTTGGGATTGCTAAGGCGGGAATCACAAAATACCCTGATGTTTGTTGTATTCTGTGATATCTTGTTACATTGATTCTACGACACCTTGTTGTATTTCGGGGTGCTATGCCAGAAATACTTCAGCTAAATTATATATCCGGGGTCTTACGACACAAAATATTTCGTCTACAACTACCATAGTAGCTCTAAAATATGAAATGAAGATACGAATTTTTTGGAATTGCTTATACAACATAAAGACATTGCAAACTAAGCACTCTATTTCGAAACTTTTCAAGTTTATACATATGTTACGGCTTAAGTGCACTTAAAGGCGCTATCACAGATTCAAAACATTTCAGTAGCGTAACTGTTTACTGCAGTTTTTCTGCTTTGTCACATGATACACAACATCCAATCACCACGGATGATTTTAGGATTACCAAATGAAGCTGAAACTGCTGACGGGGTAAAAATGTACGATCTCCAACTTTTTGAATGAGAAAGGGAAAAAAAAATCACGCGTTTTCTTGCAGTGATGAAGCCGGCAGAAAACATTTTTGAAATAGTTGTTCATTCGAAACAGACGGATAAGTGATAGAGTTGTAAGACCTTTTTATAAGCTGCTCATTTATTTGACGTGATATTTTAAGCATAATATGCACAGACAGCCATGTTTTTTTTAATTATTTTATGCAAATTCTCTGCGCACTTTCTTGACTACCCGTCTTTTGACTTTCTGCATAAAGGTATTTTTACATATACAGTAATTCCATTTTTAACTGGGCATAAAAACAGCAAAACTGGTCCTTTCTATGCATTTTATTAAATGGCTGTCATTTGCCAACATTTTGCTTTTTTAGTGCAAAAGCCATATATAATTTCCTAACAAAATTATCAGAACAGAACAACAGAAAACAACAGAAATGGACTACAACTATTATATGAAAAGCTTTGACGAAATAAGAACAGAATTCAAAACAGATTTTAGAGAAAATAAGGCAACGTAAAAGAAATAATTTAATTTTTTTATTGCGTCCATTAATCCCCATCCGAAAAAAGTTATCTTTTGTCAGATTTCTGTGTGCTCCCAGTATTAGTAATAATAATGATATTTAAATTTCAAAACTTAAGATTCACTGATAGAATTTTTTTTCAACTTACAGCTTAGTCTTTCCAATTTCTGAGACCGTCACATTACCGTATGCTATACTATGAGGGCAGAGTATTATTTCCAAGACATAACACCGTGAAACATATTTCACAAGACACATTTTTTATTTTAATCTATGCAGACTGCTTTCAGATGCTTTAGGAAAAGACAAGAGGTTTTTAAATTACTTTTGGAAAATACAAAATTATGCACCGATTAATTATCATCAATTTAAAAGATACGTTCACAATTTTTAACATATTATTATCACTATTAAAAGTTGTTTTTATTTACAATATATATTTATTTACAATACATAAATGAAAAGATAAGATATAGATATTTTAATGCAATTATGATAAGGTTACGAATACTAACTAGATTGCGAGATTATCAAATTGGATGACAATTTGATAACATCATGTAAAAGACGCCAAAAACTTCGAAGCGTACGATATAATCATACCTACTGACATCAAAGCAAAAAGTTCTAGAAGAAATGTTTATTTACTTTACTTAAATTTATCGGAATTTAAATGTATTTGTAAAGTATTGGAGGTTGTGTATTTGAAACAAACTTACTTTGCGCAAATACAATTCAAACTTACGATACGGTATTTCATAGAATTACTTCCACAATTTACGACTAAATAGGACCTGAATTTTTCCCCCCAATTAAATTAAGAATGTCAACGAATTTATGAGTTAGCAGAAGAAAATATATTACTCCCCACACAGTTTTTAGTATTCAATTTCGCAACAATTATTGATTTCAAAGGATATAAATAACGCATTTTATCGAGATTTAATTCTAGGAACTTCATTTTAATGAATTCACAAAAAAGCAAATGGCAACTAAACCGCGCACAGAAAACAGAACTCGAATCAAATCACTAATCTTTTACTTCGAAAAGCTATTACACATTTAAAGGATAAGCTGAAGGATTAAAGTAATAAGTGAAAAGCTACATTGATCATTAAAGGTTTCAAGCGGATTTTCTCTTCTTCCCCTAGGGAGGGAATTTTCTGGAAAAATCCGCCTAATTGGAAAGTGGGGGGAGCGTAGCATTAATTAAACGTAATTAATCATTGAAAGCGTGCATTAACTGATTAAAAGAGATGTTTAATGGAGAAGAATTTAATGTTTAAGATTTGAAAAGGAAAATTCGATTACAGAATGGAAGAATTTAAGCAGCTTTCAACATAGTCAGTTAAATACCTGAAGAGAGACAGATTAATAAAATAAGCAATAAGAATGATTTAACACCTAATTTTAAAGCCTTGGATTTGAAAGAAAAAAAATTTTTTTTTATATTAATTTAAGATAAACCTACAAAATTTTCTGCATTGTCTTTGTCTTTCAATTTAGAGATATTTAAGAATATAAACTTTAATGAAAAGAAGATAATGGAGAGTTAATTAAGAGACTGACAACTAATTGTATGTAAGTGATCTTCTCCTCCCAGTTTATAGTTAATTTTAATATCTATTAGAAAGATAAATAATATGAAAAGCATGGTAGTTTTCATCACACCCTGCTTAAAATTGGCATTAGATAAATAATTACACACATATAGCATGAAATTTTCGGTTATGTCCAATTTCAGGATTTTCAAGATAAGGCTTTTATAAAAATCGTATCTTTTCAGGCTTTCTTGGTGAGGTAAATAGGAATTTCTATTTCAGGTTTACCTTTCAAGGTCGACGTTAAATCCGAAAGCGGGATAGAAATTATGTGACTTGGCATGCAAATGAAATGATGCTACAATGTTGGGCCGCCCTTTTGTGTTTAGGCAACGTTTAGATGCAGCATTAATATCTAGCATTGATATCTAACACAATACACAGGAAAATATTTTCTACTCTTTATAATCTGGTCTTGTTACCTCGAAATACGGCCACGTCGATTCCTAAAGAATTATCACGGATGAATTGAGAATTCTGCATATTAAAATAAATACGAAAAATGAGAACTTTGAATATGGTGTTAACATTAAATCTAATTTAAAAACACAATCTTCTAAATACTTACCGAAATCGCAAGAAATGCTGCTATCACATTTTTTCAACAAAACAGATTCATTATTTTAATAGCTCATTTAAAAAAATATGCGCTTCATCATCTAGAAGAATGTTGAGCCGTATATACGTAAATAAATGGGTTTTACTGAACATAGAGTTACTGCATAGTATTCAAATGGGATATGCTTTTCTTTAGCGGATGAAATAAAATGTTCTCGGACCACTTTACAAAAAGCACTCTTTTTCTCGGTCAGCTTTCATGTTCAATTTATTTCCGATTATTTAAAATACTTTTTTAAAATATTTAAATTAAAATTTTTTATTTCTACATGTCTTTTACAGCCAATAGCTAAACGATTTTCTCATTAATAAACATTCGATGGTACAAAAAGACAGATTTAATGTGCAGTCAGTCTGGTACGTACACAATACAATTTTAAGCAAAGATGAGATGCAACTATTTGTTAAAAAAAAAAATCTTCCATGACATGAAAGGAAGCCCAAAACGGCATAATTTTTTTCGTTTCCATCGCGAGCACCTTCAGAAGAAAAGAAAACACTTGAAGTGGACCAATTTTTTTCTATAGAAAGCCTGAAATCGGACAACATGCAGATTTTCATTGGTATTTATTAGTTCATGATAAAAAGTCTTCCGGTCAGTTCATTTTCATTCATTATGAATAGTGAAATAAAACTAAAAATGCGTAATTTGAACCTGGTAATTAATATTGTGAAACCGACAATGCATAATTCTCCACAATTAATAGATAATGGGTAGGAAACCGTAATGCCAGTAAACCAGTGTCCAGGAAAAAAAATACCGGTATTCCTCAAATAAAATGTATAATATGCTCCATTTTACGTCAGGGATATGTAAATTAAAGTATAAAAGTTAATTTTTATATATAGGTGATATTACATTGAAACTTACATTGAAAGAATTTACAAATAAAAATACAGTTATACTTTATAGAGAAGTATAAAAAAAAGTAAAACTATATATTATGTTTTTCTAATATAATTTTTTGATTCTGAATTCTTTCAAAAATTACGGAATTTAAATGTAATAAAATTACAATTGCGAAAAATGTTTATGAAATTAATTGAAAGCAAATGCAAGAGGCATAAAAATAGATACAATGAGGAATTACAAGAAATAACATGTGAGACCGATTCCGGAAATTTTCTGGTCCAGATTTCACCCATATCAATTTCTATTTCTAGTGCCATTCTTCTATTTTTGTTCCCGAAATTCTTCTACTTCCATTTCATTTCTATTGAATACTATTTCTGATCCCCATTTGTATGACATATTATCATCTATTTTTATTCTGTTCGACATATATTTCGACTTATATTCTTATTTTCCCCAACATCTATTTTTCGGGTGTTACTATGAAAGGAAAAACTTGAACTGCTAATAAACACTAAAATAGTTCTATCTCACAAAGAATCAACTTTATTACATAAACTTCAGCAAGAACGG
>KK113992.1:67361-86272 GCA_000611955.2 Stegodyphus mimosarum
TACTATAAAATAGCATATGATTTTTCCTAATGATTATCATTTTTTTGATGCAACAAGTGCACTTCCTGTGAAAGCTCATTTTGTACATAAATTAGAATTTCATTTAAGCTGCTTAAATTCTTTCATTCTATAACCGAATTTATATTTCCTGACCATAAACATTAAATTTTTCTTCATATGTACGTACTTACTTGAGGAGAGTTTTATACATTTTCATATATTATTTTACAATGCCATTTTATATTTTATGTAAAACTTATTTTTATACACTTTATGCAATGACCGATAATTTTTGAATAACATCTATTTTTGTACTTATTTACTGCTGTATTTTCAATACATTTTCTGGGAGGAAACAATCCCGGCAAAACAGCTTTAACTGGCAGTTTAACTGAATTACCTATAACTGAAAAAGGCTATATATTCACATTCCCTAAACATTACATGAAAGACATTCACTAACTGAAGCATGTAATTTGGACTTTCAGCAAAAGCTTTATGATAATCTTGAGCAAGTCAACCATTGCTGAATCTGTAGAATTTAAACTGTAATACTATTCATACTTTAATAATAACTTCGTACTATTTCTAATAAAATTTTAACATTTTTTAAATGTTACACGTAATTCATATTGTTGAACATAAAAAATTATCCACGCTTTTAAAAATATACCTTTAATTCTTCTGTACAGCTGAACTCAAAATTCTCTCGCACACCACTAGCTTAGGATATCATCAAACCGGAGATACAGAGAGTTTAAAATTATATCTTTTCACATCGAAATCTTATAATTCACCCCCAAGCTATTGGAAAACAATGCGGAATGAATAACTACTAATTTCACCATCCATTCATACTGACTCGGATAATGAATTATGTCAATATTTTAATAACGAAATAAACTTCTTGATTAAAAAAAAAATAAATGTCTTAAATTTGTAAGGAATTTTCTTCTTTTTCGCGTACCTTCGTGGTGTAACTGCAAGAAACACGTTGGCTAGCAATCGGAAAGTACGAAATTGTAATCCCGGCGATAGCACTGACGGTTTTTACGCTTCCTGCCCAAAATAGGCCTAATGACTACATTTTTTCTACAGAAGAATGTACAAAAGAGGGATTGAAAAAAAGGCTCTTTTCGTGCTAAAGAGTAAATTCGATTTATTCATCTACACACATAAATACACTGCTGGCCACCGTAAATGCAACACCCTGAAGGAAGCATGCACATAACATGAAATCTACAACATGCATTAGCGGAGGTGAGATATGCAAATGATTAGAATTTTAGCGCAGACGCACATCAAGCGCGCCTATGGCGCCACTTCGAAGCGCTATTTAAGGCTTGGAGTTTTCGACGATTTCCAAGTTCGGCAATTGTGTTTTTCTTGTGTTTTTTTTTTTTTCATAAAAATGATAAATTATGACTCGTAGTAAAAAGCGATCATCGTTTGATCAAGTATCCGAGTTCGACAGAGGAAGGATAGTTGCCTACCGAGAATGTGGATTATCTTTCAGGGAAATCGGTAGTCGTTTTAGACGAAACCAAACAACTGTAATGCGGATATGTGACCGTCGGATGCAGGAGGGTACGACGGACCGACGTGTTCGATCGCATCCACCTGAGTGCACCACTTCACGTGATGACAGGAAAATTGTGCGCATGGCAGTGACGGATTGCTCACTCACATCACGAACCATAGCACATTCAGTCCATAACGCACCATCCAGTGTCTGCGCATAACATTCGACGCCGTTTACAGCAGAGCGGTCTGTCCGTAAGACGTCCATTGCTTCGTCTACCCTTGACGCAGAATCACAGACGTCTCTGCCGCCAATGGTGCGATGAAAGAAGAATGTGGACGGCAGAATTGGAATGAAATTGTCTTTACTGACGGGTCACGCTTCTGTCTGCAACACCACGGTGGTCGGATTCGAATCTGGGGACACCGTGCAGAGATGATGCTGAACAGTTGCGTTATGCAGCACCACACTGGTCCTGCACCGGGTATTATGCTATGGCGCGGTATTGGATATCACTGTCGCACTCCTCTAGTACGCATTGCCGGTACTTTAAATAGCCAGCGCTACACCTCCGAGGTGTTGGAGCCAGTTGTCCTTCCTTACCTTCAGGGCTTGCCCACAGCCATATTTCAACAGGATAATGCGCGACCACACGTGGCACGCACTGTCCAAGGGTTCTTCGTCAATCGCCAGATGGAATTGCTTCCCTGGCCGGCTCGCTCTCCGGATCTTTCGCCGATAGGAAACATGCGATCAATGGTTGCTGAACGATTGACCCAGATTACATCCCAAGCTGCCACACCAGATCAACTTTGGCAACGTTTGGAAGCTGCTTGGTCTGCTGTAACCCAAGAACATTTCCAAAGTCTCTTTGAATCAATGTGGCAGCGGTGATCTCCAACAATGGTGGCTGCTCTGGCTACTGATTCTAGAAGGAACCACACTTCACAGAAGTCTATAAATTTAATCATTTGATACTTGGTCAACATTTTATTTACAACATAAATTTTGTTGTGATATCTCTTGTCTTTCCTAGTGCTGCATTTTGGGTGGTCAGCAGTGTAAATTCAGTTCACTGGAAGACACCGTCGAGTTCCACGACCTGGGATGGGGATAAAAATTAGAAAAATGATTTTGAAGAAATACGACAAAATTGCCGACTACACTGTTATTTTTAAAAAAGTACTTTCTATCACAGCTCTCTTTTAGTCCGAAATAGCACAGACACAAATTTAATTAAACACGAGGTGTCACAACGCAGCGGAGGACAAACTTCAGAGTAAAATGCGGTCACAACAAATAGCAAAGCTGGTCAAACTTTGTCATCCCTACGACGTTCAAACGAAAATTCACTGCAACTTCGGTCAACAGAGGTGCTATTTTTTATTTCAGGAAGGTATATTCAAAAAGCATAACCAGCATTTATCACTAAAATATAATTTTCCCGTACTGTGCTCATCGCTGATGACAGATAAAGGTAAACACCGACATATTAGGCATTTAACTCATTTCCCATTAAGAATTTAAACTCAAATGAAGTTTAAACTCAAATCCTATACATAGAAAGAACATATTGCAATTCAGAGGAGCTGTCTTATTAGCCCAACCCATTGAATGCATTTGGAATGATATTCAAACTAAATTCCTAATTGTATAATGATCGAAAATAGGAGACAGCGGCTTTCCGTGCTGTTTATGGAGACATCAATAACCTCACTGTACTGATCACCATCTCTGTAAAACAATTATAAACTCTCTAATGATCCTGGGTGGATACACCAGAGCTTTAGAGATTGCAGAAGTGGTCACATATAGTGGTTTGGGGGCATAACGCCTCCCTAGAGCATGCCACGCAAGCACAATAATATTTAGCTTGGGAAGCCGAGCTGGCCAATTCTGCATGAAATGATCTGCTCTTGAACGTATTGCAATAATCAAGCTCGTTAAGGAGACGATGCGTTATCGTCTTGTAATAGTATTTATTCATTACTAATTTTGGCTGTTGTCCAAGTCTTGTAATCAATGACAGATGTACCCATTCCACCCACCCATGACTCTTAATGAACTTAATATAAATATGAAATAATATGATAACAATATTATTAAATTTGCAGGACAGAACTCGCAGTTTTCTAAATACAGATAACATATCATATGGTACAATTCATTCATGTAAACATGACTGAAAAGTGGGAATAAAATAATAAAGAGAATGTTTTAGTTAATTTACACATCACGTCAAGCTACACATGAAATAGACATAGGATAAACAATCATTGAAAAATGCGCATTTTTCGCTGTTATTCTAACAGCTACGCAGATGTTAATACAGCGGGCAATTTAAAGGGAGGTTGAATAATATGTTTTATACGCCTTACTAGTCACTACTGGAGACGAAATCTTCTAAACACGTCATGTTAACATTAGGCTACATGATTTCTTTATTATTTCATTAATGATCTCCCGACAATATGTCCTTCGAATTTTGGTTATGAAGGGCAGTAAGAATCCTGTTTATGCTCTGATATCAAGAACCTTAACGACCTTCGTCCAAGAATAACCAATCTGATTCATTCCGTGCCAGTCGTTATGTCTCATCGTATCATAAAGACCATGACCCAGCGGATGCTTGTATACATTGAGAAATCTAGTGACAAGATTAAAGGTGTTTACAGGCTCAAATAAACTGAAGTGAAATTATTTCCATTCGTACGATATACTTTATATCTGGCAAACTCGGTATCTCAGGTCGGCCAAATGGTCATCAATGTACAATAATTCGAACCGCAAGTTGGAAAAAAATAACATTTTTATGCTTAATGGCGCATTTAAAGAACGACTAAATACACAAAATTCTATCTAATACTGCAGCTTTTTTAAAAAGAAAGAAAATAAGGAAATCCAAATAGTAGATGGAAGTTTACTGTGTCTCTTCCGACACCTGGCATCTTTTTTCTGCTACCAGCCTTCGGATGTCTGCAGACATGTTACTGACACTAAGAATTTTCAAAACAGAGATGCACTTACGTTAGCCTGGATCTCGCTAGATACGTGTTCCTTTTCATTAGTGGGAAAGATTGTTCATATTGATACGCGCTACCTACTATTGATACTACGAAATCACGTATAATGCAAACTTGCAGCAAAGAGCGTAGAAAAGTATTTGTAAAATTCGGGGATAACGATTTTACTGAATTTTCGCTTTATAGTTAAGCTTAATTTCTTCTAACTCCAACTTTTAAGAATTTTCTCCCTTCCTTACATTATACTTTAGTTGTGGAACTAGAAAGAAATTTTGGTTAGCAAATCGGAAGGTTCGGAATTCGAGTCATGGTAAAGGCCTTGCTGATTTTTCTTGTTTCGTGCTCCGCAGTACAAATGGCTGATATCTTCTTTACGCCGGTTGAAATATATAGAAATGAGAAAATATTTTTGTGAAGCAGGTGCTTCAAAGGTTCTTTTTAACACCCGAAATTATATACGCTTCGAAATTCGATGGAATTCCAATTTTTATTAACATAATTCTGAAAGTCATTCTTCCAGGGAAACGTTGGTGAGAATATAGAAGATAAAGGAAACGCTTGTTCCAAAATAAAAATAAGTATTACAAAAATAATGTAAAACCCTACCATGTTATAACTATATATTTTTTGTTATTTTTCTCGGGTGAACTAAGGGCTGCAGAATAAGCAGTCGAGAGCCTCTGCGACACAGGGCCATGAATGAGACATGCCTGCTTTATCTCATTGTCATATATATACATATGTAACTTGTACTGAAAATAAATATATCTGTATCAATAGAAACATCTTTGTGGCCTACTTTCTTCTACAGTTTAATTAGAAAGTCGAACAAAAATGAGTTTGAACGCAAGATGAGAAAGACAATCAAAAATGATTTGGGTGGGGAGGACCTTAAGGAAACTAAGGCAACAGTTTCAACCAATTACCTGGAAGGTACGACTTATCGGACTGATAACAAGATCAAACTTGCCACCCATTACTTATGAGGCCACAAATTAGAGAACCCTGCCAGGCGACGAGGGAAGGGTGCGAAACACAGGCAAGTGCGATCTGATTAATGCACATCCCGTGCGAAGTTAATTAAGGTGCTCGGTGAACGAGCGAGATGTTACCGCAAGCTCCGTTCTGATGAGGCCGCCTGTTGAAAAGTAACTGCAATTCATTACCGTCGTCAGCTGAGTAATAAAACTGCCGGATAGACAAGTCCGAGGGAAATGGGATGGGTGGATTTTCATGTAATTAAGAGAGTAAGGAAAACGCGCAAACGAAAAATTTTTGGAATGTGGATTCGAGTTTGTAAATTCATAGTTTCTACATATACTTGAATATCGTCAACGCATTATAAGAAATTAAATATGATAATATGAGGACTAACTATATCTATATTTTAAAGTAAAATTTTAATTTAGCTTACGGAAGTTGCTCAAAATTTCTTTTTGTAAAATAACTAATTTCTCCTAAATATTAGTCTCTCGTAGCAAAAGATAAGCATAATTAATGGAGAAGCATTTACGCTGACTTTATAATTACTAATCTTTTAATCATCCTATTTCGGATAATTAAGTTTATTAAGTCTATTGTACCAAATCATAGAAAAGGCTTTTCTGCTAGGAAGAGAGACACTGTCGTAGAAAATTTCTCAAATAAAAGTGGCTCATACTGACGGAAAATTTTAGGAAAACCACTGAACATGCCTCTATAGCCTACCTACCCTATCACCGGAATTCAAAACAGATACAACCCACAACTGACCAGGTTTATATGAACGTTGGTAGTCCGAGCAGGTTTCAAATCGCAGCGAACAAGGTGACTGCACAGGCGTTTCCTTGGTTTTTTTCATAGGCACCGCAAATACAAAATTTAAGAAGTCTTCCACAAATCCATTTCGCTTTCAGTTGATAGGCCCAGCGATAGCTGTTTAATTAAATAGCTTTTTCGATTTTTAATTAAAAAAAATCAACAAAACAGACAGTTCCCCCAGATGTTATTTTATAATCTCCAAAAAGTTAAATATCTTACCCTGCCAAAAGTTAACTGTCTTATTCTCTTTCTAAAATATGTTAGTTTACCATATCAAAAAGTTAACTGCCAAAAAGGAAAAACAACCTTCCATGGTTTTTTACGCCATTGCAACTATCAATATTTACAATGACAAATTATTATAATTTCATACAACGGGTTTAAAACATTTTGTTGCAATAACAGTACCATAGACTGAGAAACACCTTTGAAGTCTTACAGCATAAGTATACAAAAGATTTGCATAAGAAGAGGAATAATGATAAAATTTTTATTTAATTGTAGCAAAGCGATATAAACGCACCATTCAAGCCATTTTGGATGACGCAATAGTTCTAAAACAGGCGCCCAAATAAACAGGGGAGAGTTTTTTTTTTTTTTTTTTAAATCCGGGTAAAAAATTTGTAGGATTTTATTAAAGGCATCCATTCATTGCAGAGGAATCTCCAAAATAATAGGGAAGCAAAGTATTTTTGTGACATCAATTGAAAGATACACATATAAAGTTCCTTTTTGAAAATCTAAAAATAAGAATGTAGCAATAGATACGTCAAATAAAGTCGTAGGAAAGTTTTTTATTTAAACGTCAAAGGCGCAGAATAATTCTAAAGAACAAATAAAAAGGCCTTACATGTGACACAGTTAAAGAATAGGGGAATGAAAAGAGAGAGAAATAAAGGAAGATCTGATGATTAGAAAAAAGAGAGGAAGCACAGAACTGAAGCAAAGAGCATTACTGTCGAAGACAGCTTTTCGATTCTTCATTGAACAACTCCCACATATATCCCAAACGTGAAGATATATATATATCTGAGAAAGAAAATGTAAATGACCAGATAATGATTCTTGCTCAGTTTTCTACAGCGGAGCGTTATACTTAAGAGACTTAACCCGGAATAAAAATATTTATTTCCTCCTGAAATTTGATTATGGATTTAATAAAATATGAAGGATGCAGAACATTCAGCCATTTAGTCACTAATGAGCTTTTAAAATATGAGTTCACAGTTCGAGTTTAAGTCAAGTTTAAACCACAGACACAAAAAAGTAGATACATATATAAGCAGCACTAGATTACTGTTCTATATAATGCTCTGCGTTCTAACACGTTAGATGTTTGCTTATCTTTACACTGTTGAAAGTTAATTGGTTTAAATGATATATATTGTTTGCTTCAGTTCGTTACGCTGTTGCTAGGGTGCTAGAGCCCGCTAGGGTGTTGGGCCCGTGTTTGAATCCCGGAAAACGGATTGGATGTTTGTTAGTGCATAATGTCGTTGCGGCACAAAAGCACTTAAATACTGTCGAGCCAAAAGTATTTTCAAGAGGTTGCCGGTAGATAAAGATAGGTAAGAAACCCTCGAATTCGTTCCCATGAAGTATCCTCCTTCAGAACTCGAGAAGTTTTCCTTTCTCAGGGGTAAAAAATTCTTTCGCTTCCTGTGGTGCACACAGGGCAGTGTTCTCGATGATGAAGCGGATAAATGATCGATGGGTTGGCCATTCGAAAATACTTAACAAAATATTCGGCAGTTAAGAAAAAAATAATTGCATGAGTTTCACGTGATAAGTATTGCAATACTTGTTGAACAAAGAAGCTTAAAATTCTACATTTTGCAGGAAAAATCACATCAGGACAGCAGAAAATTACAGCAAATTACAGCAGAAAAGACAAAAGCGGTACTGAAACCTTCTGCACTACGTTAAAAGCTCTGAAATTCATTATACAGCAAGACTGATATAAGCATGAATCTCTATTCTTAAATCCGTAGATACTTAGATCCTATTCTCATTCGTTCCGAATACGTGCACATCCTAAAACAGTGGTTTCTGAAGTGTGGGTCAAACCCAACTTTGGGGGATTCAAAAAGTTTCGAAGCACTCTTTTTTTATTGCACATTTATACGTACATGATGCGTCTACAAAGTTTCAATTTCCTTTTCCTTTAAATTCCAGCAAACCTGTCAAATGATAACTGATTAAATATTTATTACACGGCATTTTGGTTTTTCCTACAATATCGTCTGTTTATGGACAAGAATTTTGATGCAGTTAATCGTTTACTTTGATCCAAAGAGCGTCTGTTGTCATGGATTAGCAAGGAAGAGCAATAAAGTTTTTCAGAGGGGAAAACCTTAACGGCAACATTTGAAATGTTGTGGAAAGCATACGAAAATCAACCACTAACAAGATCCAATGCTTTTATTTTTTGATACGGACGATATCGTGATGGAGGCAAAAGTTTTGATGACGAACCCTCGAATGATGAGGCCCTTCGCAGGTCGAATGCATGAGAACACCGAAAACGTTCGATAATTTGTTGATGAAAAGTCGTTTTCTAATACCTTTGAATGACTTTTGATGAGCTTAACATCAGAAAAGACACAGCTGACAAAATTATCGTGGAAGATCTTGAAAAACGAAAATTTATTGTCCTTTTGCTCCGCGTGTATTGACTGCAAAACAGACAAAAAGATGAACTTCTGTATGCCATGGTTTGATGCAAATGGCAGACATCCATCCTGATTTTTTTCAAAGAAATTGTGACAAAACTGGGTGCTTTGCTTATGATTCAGAAATAAAAATAACCACTTGGGTTGGAGAAATTTCCTCATGGTTAGAGAAATTTCGTTTTAAGAAATACCAACTAAAGTTCGACTTGACCTTTTATAATCGAAAGGGTTAATTCAAAAGGATTTATTTTCTAAGGCACAGAAAACGAACTTTGTAAAGACTTGGACAGATTTCAGAATAAAAATTAAGCGCGTTAGTTCTGGAAAAGCTCAGCAGAGTAATTGGTTCCTGCAATAAGACAATTCACCGTCACGCAATTTCATGCTCAGCAAGAAGTTCGTAGCACAAAAAAAAGTCACAATTCGCAAACTTCATTTTCAATCGTTACAAATTCTTTTGGTACCTGCAGACTACTTTCTCTTTACAGAAAATGAAGGTTAACCTAAAAGACCATTATTTCAATTGCTCTGAAGAGATTCAGAAAGCCGTAACAATCGACTTAAAGGGTATTCCAAAAGCTGAGTTCTGTAAAGTAATCAGAGAACTCTATTAAAGAACCAAGCATTGTGTAGACATACAAGAAATGCATAGTTTTACCAAAAAATTAAGCAAGCTACAGTACTATCAAAAGAAAAGGAAAAGTAAGGATTTGATCTAATCAAAAGAAAAGGAAAAGTGGAATTTGCTGATTAACAGCAAATTCCATATTTAGGTAGTAAATGCGTTTATGCACTGACATAATTATGTACAAAGACAAATAAAATGTTTTAATTTTCGTGAATTATATGATGGATTCACATCTGGTTCATTGCCAAACTGATATTCAGTAAAAAAAAAAAAAAACTTACATTTATGTACAGTATGTGAGTACCCCGAACACAACCTTGAATGCTTTCAATGAGGTAATTAACCATCCTAGATGCTAGCAATAGCCATTCATCCATTATGGAAGTTTCCAACTATCTGAGATTGGCTGGAAGAGGCAAACGGACAGAGACAGCACGTTTCAGGAAATCTGAAACATTTTCTGTTGATAAGTTCGGAGGAATACGGCGGCCAATCCACACAAGAAATGTCCTCCCTCTCCAGCCACTGGTTAATGATGTTGGCTCGATAGGAGCGTGAATTTTCACTCATGAGGAAGAAACAAGAACCAAATACTCCAGCGTAGGTTCACAGTAAGGTGTAGGATATCATCCCAATACCAAGCGGCCATCACAGAACCGTCTATAAAGATGATCAGTTAAGTGCGATAACACTGAAATTAAAGCCCATACCATGATGTTGCCACCTCTGAATGCATGATGTTCTATGATGTCCTGAGCCTGATTCTGTGTGCCTTTTTCCTCTTCAGACCCTTACACTCTTATGGCCTGATTCTAGGACTAATCTGGACATATCTGTGAATAGGATATTGCGCCAATTTGAGACGGTTCAATTTAGATACTGACGACACCACTTTAATCTTGCGCCTTTGGATTGGCGGTTAGCGGAGTAGAAACACTTTGTCATGTGAAGCCTTCGATACACGGTACTGGTAGTTATTATTTTACCAAAGTGACCTTGCGACCATGGATGAAACAACGCTGGAAATGATTTGTTGATTCCGCTTAGCTATTATTGCAATATACCGATATTCGGAAAGGGTTTGATCGGCCAGACAGAGGTCTCCGAACAACTGTTTGATTTGTTTGGAATTGTTTCCACATTAGCGAAATTATCAAAAGGTCAACGCAAAAAAAAAAAAAAAAAAAAAAAAAAAAAAAAAAGCGACACCTTTGATTGACCGTCTTGTTTCATTTCGTCCAACAACTCCTCAGTGCTCACACTATTTGCCATTCGTTCTCTGTCAGCAATAGAAACACGAATAACATCACAAATTTATCCGATGAAAGTTATAGTCACTTCGTACCAGCATTTAAATGAACCATCTGAAGGACTTCAGAATGCTAGCGTCTTCAACGACTGCTTAATTAGCATATGTTCGGACATTCAATCCTGACTGGCTGTAACATATGATATTTGCATACTGCCATCAGCATCTGCAGCGATTTTCAGATTCAATTCCAATTAAACTTTCGAAAATTGATAGTGTGCAAAACTTTTGGGAACCAGTGTATACAGATGGTTGCAAAGTAAGAATGCTATTTTCTTCAGCTTTGGATTTTGTACCAAATTATTCCGAAAATTTTGTAGATTAACTGTGTATATCTATCTAAAATTCAGAAGGAATTTATAATTACCAATCAAATGCTAATAGATGCTTATATATTATTTCTACGTTATTATAATATTTCACTCAAGAAATCTGCTTTGGCCCCCATATTTTTTACAGAAAATGCATACAAGTATGGATATATAGGGCGTGGTGTTAAAAAGTTTGCGACACAAGAACACCAGCTTAGGCAATCACGATTTACTATACTTGGTGCAGCTGCCATTATCAGTAGATCAAGAAAATGTCATTACACTCGCATGAAGCATCCGTAAAAAATCGATAACAATAGATAACATTAGTAAAAAAAAAAAGAAAACTTGACTATTATCAGATGACAGGCACTGCTAAAATGAAAACATCTGACAGAAATCTTAATTTTGATGGAAGCACCATAATAGAATATCAGTATTAATCTGTACTAAAACATTGTTTACAACATTTCTCTACTGGACAGTATTATTACACGAGGAGAGAGCAAACCATTAACATAGGTGGTTACACTGCTTATTATATGCTATTATTTATTAATATGCGGAGCCTTACTTGAAACAGAACAGTATTCAAATTAATTCAGGAATCTGTAATTTTAAGAATGCGTATACTTTTAATTTTATTAATTTCACGAACCATAATATGCTGCTCCCTTTCCCGCTCATCTTCGAATGGATAACAAGCTCCATTTTGCACAAAGATACGTATCAACGTTAAATTACGACAGACGATAAATCAACACAAATTATATTAACATACAAAAATAAAAGCTCAATTTCCGCGTATTCGGTTACAAGCACATTGTAGCGACAAGAAAAAAAAATTATATCTCGCGATAGGAACGAAACTATTAGCTTGTTTCGCACTAATTAGTTTACTGCGTTGTTTACTAAATTATTAATTTACGTTTTCCTTTGCGTTAATTACGTCTAGGATTTTCTATAATGAACGTTTATCACGCGAATATATTTGAAAGCAATTCAGTCCCATTTAAAGACTGTAAGAACAGATTTTTTTCATGTTTAAAGGCGTTTTTACTCTCCTCAAGAAAATCTGAGCAGCGGAACACAAAAACTTTAGGTTGAAAATTCTGACCTTAATTCTTCAGTATACAATATCTATAATTTAAGAATTAGTGGCACTATTTAAAGACAATTAAAATGCAATACATATGGTAAATATGAACTATAAATCAAAGTAATAAAAATATCAATTTTCTAAAATTTTAATAACACGTAAATACACTGGTGAAATAAATTAAGAGAATTTGCATATTTTATCGAATTGCATGAAAAGAACTCAACTGAAGGAAAAACCACTGCTTCTAGAAAAAAATGTAAATCTTGTACGGCAAATACCTACGCGTATACGTACGTGTAGGCGCAGCCAGGAGAAAAACAGGCTTATAAGCACGTGGAGGGTAAGATGAATTGCGTTTGCTAGCACACCTCGGCGAATTTCTTGGTGTTATCTTGCAGCAATCGGTTAAATTCACATTGGAACAATAAAAATGAGTAATCACCAACGTTTAGATGATGGAATGAGGTGGCGAAATGTGGGCAAGCCAATCGCAAGTCCAGACATGCAAAGAGTTTAACTTAACGCCCAGCGTCCTGTGTAACCTATGGAAACAGTTCCAGGATACTGTATCCATCGAGAGAACGCCTGAGCAAGGTTGGCCAAGAGCCACGACAGCCAGAGGAGATCGCTATTTGTCCATTTTAGCAAGACGTAACAGAGGGGCTACAGCTTCTCATCTCTCTCGGGACCTGTATGTAGCTACAAGAGCCCGTGTAACAAGGGTGACTGTTTCCAAAAGACTGAATGAGAAAGGGTTGTTGTTGTTATAATATAGAGAATACCTTTAAAAAACAATACACAAAAAAATAGAACTGAAAATCAAATTTCCATAAAAACTAATAATTATAAGCATAAACCAGAGTACACAATTAGCAGTGATGAAATGCACAGTGCTAAATAGGATGGAGGTACACAGAGTAATTTTAAATAAAATTCAATGCGAAGAAACTTAATAAAATTTTATAAATATCTAGAAGCCTACAAGCCCCTGTCCTTCTCTATGCATGTCAGTACCTATAAATATATTACAAAATATTTATATAAATTCTCTTTACAAAATTTTAAACTTCCTTTATCTAATTTCGAAAATAATAGAAAGATAATAATCAAGGTCATGATTCACAACCATCGAATGATATATGTATATATATTTGATGGTTGCGAATCATGACTTTGATTATTTATATATTATTGATTTGATTATAAATATGTACACATAATACTGTATCTCATTGCATATATATGTATTACACTGTATTTCAGTTCCTTAATTGGGAAATTAAAAAATGGAATTTAATCACATCAGCTTAATTATCAATTTGACACCTAACGAGAAATGTATTGCCAAAGGATAGTACTTTCTAGCATCTGCTTAAATTTTAAATTACCTACAACACACTAAACCAGATTTAAACAAAACTAGGCAAAACCCTAATTTTCATGAAGAGAAACACTATTACAAGTAAAAATATTAAGTAAACAAGAAAGCAAAAAGAATAAGGGACTTGATTATTAGAAATTTAACAAAGAGTTGAAATTTAGCATACTTGCTATCTCCTCAAAACTCGCTTACCACTAATAGCAACACCCTGCAGCTTATTATGAGACACATATACATAGATGTTTTGCATGGAGTCTGAATCTTAGAATATAATGTAGCGAAGAAATAATAATATAAAAATACTGTGTCGACCATCTTTTTACAGTACTTTGAACGTTACCTGTATCTGTCAGAATATAAATGAAACCTCAATATAAGAATATAAAAAATTTAATAATACCCAAAATGCAATAAATCATATTGTAA
The DNA here is from genome assembly GCA_000611955.2 of Stegodyphus mimosarum. Classification (NCBI taxonomy): domain Eukaryota; kingdom Metazoa; phylum Arthropoda; class Arachnida; order Araneae; family Eresidae; genus Stegodyphus; species Stegodyphus mimosarum. Next base: position 81,536 of record KK113992.1, read on the forward strand.
CAAAGCAAACTTTGTTACAATATGATTTATTGTAACAAAGTTTTGTTGTAACAAAATTTGTAACAAAATTGTTATTGTAACAAAATTTACAAGACTCAACAAATACCGATTTTCAACCCCCAGTTCGGGAATTGAGGAAATATCTCATAGCGTATAATATCTTATTCTGTACCTCACTTTTAGTGTTGTATAACTTTTATGCCCTTTATGTTCCACAGATTTTATATAAATAAAATCTATAACATAATAGGTATTTATATAAGATGTAGTTCTCGACGTAAAAATGCTTAATAATTAACTTTCATACTGTATATATATATATATATAATATATTATTACAAAAGGTGTTTCGTATACTATCTCCGACGAACATATATTTATACTGAACTGAAAAGATAGCTATTGTTATTGACCGTAGATTATATATTATAAAAATTCCACTTCGTGCTGAGCATTTCCTGTATTTAAATTACCAAATGAAATTCTTATAGTGCAGCAGTTAGCAATATAAATAAATCTTCTACACAGCCTTATACATACAGATAAAATTACTGTCATCGCAATTAAGCAGATATAGCTCATATAGTTACATTTGTTTACCAAGAGTTTTTTCGTTAATATTTATACAACCAGACAAATTTAATGCAGAAAATTGTAACGAACATTTGCCCATACAATACTCATGATTTGAAAAGCTTCGGTTTTAACTGTTTTGTAAAACCTTTCAATTATGCAAAATTCATATCCACGTAAAAATTACTGTACCAAAATCAACTGTTTATACAGTGAAACTTTCCTAAAACAATTACCTCCACAACTCCAGATAACGGCCAGCTTCTTGTAGCTTTACACAGGGTTGATACTCAAACAGAAGAAAGAAATTCCCTGACTTTTCCAGGTTTTCAAGCTGTGTTTTAAGAAAATTCCAGTCTATTCGCGTAATGCACTTTGGCTGTACTAAAAGGTAAATTAGTTATGGTACCACTTGAAAACACAAAAATTTGCTAATTAGATATGACTTATATATTATCCTCAAAGATTACTATTATAACTATAAAAGGAGTTGTTTTCTCCACTGAAGAATTGAGATCAAAATCTGCTCAATGTGGATAAAAAAATAAAAAAAATTTTCTGACATTTTGCAGCTAAACGAAAGAAAGAAATCTATTTAATGATATTTTTAAATAAATTTAGGTATTTTATATTTATTTAGCTGAATACATAAGCAGAAAATATGTGCATTGAATTTCGTGACGTTATGTCATCATACTGCTAGAAGTAGTTTTAGAATTATGCCAGAGAAAATTTCCTGAAATTTGGAAGTATTATTTACTAATAATAAATAAATTTAAGGGGAAGAAGCAACATTAAATGATATGAATAACATTAAAATAATTAAAAAACTGATTTACAATAATCAACGATATTTTGGCGAATGTATTAAATGGTTAGCCTAGATGACTGTTTACTTTTTTTTATTTTACTGCAAAATGACAAATAAGGCATTTCTTAAAAAGAAAAAAAGTATTTAAAAGATTTTGCGCTAAAATACGCTACGGTCTTGGCACGATTTTGAAAATTGCCGCCAACACCAAAATGGCCTGTTTGCTGCTCATCATAATGTCGCCAAATCCCATGTGTACCGTATCGAATTCAATGACTTTTTCCGGTTTTCCAGGTAGCGTGACAACCCTGCTTACAAAACTATCAGTGATTTTAAGTTATTATGTTTCTGACAAATGTGTCACTGTCAGAGGTGGTCATCTAAGAAAATAACCACTATTTGAGGTTTCACTTAATGCAATTTTTTTCCAATAAATAATTCATATTTCATACACCCAAGACTAGCACATTTAATATTACATTATTAATTATTCAGAACTCAAAAGCAATTTATAAAAAAAAATTGAAATTTTCAATGATGAAAATTAAAATATGCATAAAAAAGTTTGATTATATGTGTTTTAACAAAATAGCACAAAATATTTAATGTAACAATGTGGTTCTAGTCCCATACTTGTACAGAAATATAGACCTCCCCAAAAAAAACAATGCACGCTACTATGATCATCTAAATTTTCACACAATTTTAGTAACGCAAAAAAGATTCCTTGGCTTGTAGGTCTTGCCCACCTCATTCACTAAGTAATACACATTAAATATTTCAATGTTTACTTCATTTAAATAAACTTACCTTTTTTGTTTGCGAAATATAATGAGTACATTTTTTAAGACATGAAAAAATATTCCTTCTGCTCAAACACATCACATTAGTCGAAAAATTGAAATTGAATCATGCAAAATCTCTTTTAAGTAAGGTATACTGAAATTTATTAGTACATAATATTCAAATGATAAAGATCTGCATGAACAAGCTTTAAAAAGTATTTCTAAATAATAATCAAAAAACAAAATTTCAAAAATACAGTTTTAGTAGAACGCAATGTGCATCTGATGTAAACACACTGAGCCAAATTATCAAGTCTGAAATCCTCACTTTTCTCTCTTTAAGCACATTGCTTTTTAGGATAAAAATAAAGATAGAAAATCAATTTCACGCACACAAAATCCATTTCAGAACTTTTTAACTGTCAAAAAAAGTTCGCTGAATGCATTAGACACGATTACAGGTGTATGGCTTTACTGTTATTTCCTTTCATATTATTTCATATTCACAGTTAATGTTGGTATTTTATTTTTTATTATAATCATCTAAACAGTAAAACATAGTAAAAATTGTAATATTGTAAATTATTTATTGCATTACTACAGCCTACTATCAACCAATCACAAACGATATCACAAACATTAAAAAGAACGACGCCATATTGCTTCTTCTGAGAGCGGGGCAGGGAGGGGAATTTTTTTCCTCACGTCAGTGTTAACACGGAGAAAAACAGTTTGAACGCGGTCGTGTTAAAGAGATGATGGTTGATACCGGTGTTTATTTGTAATATCAGAAATGTTAATACATGCATATATAAGTGTGTATATGTGTGTATTCAGAGAACCAACTCGTGGCGAAATCACATCCCTAAGATGACCGCTTCTCAACGACACCAGTATTTCTGAAAACTTAAGTATATTTTGGTATTGAAACATTCCTTCTGTAAAATGACCACCCGCAAAGAAAATTCCGGAAGTGTAGCCGGTCGCCTTAGAGATTCATTTCGTAGAGGCAACCTCCCTAAGACGACAACCTCCAGAAGATAAACGTATTTCTGAGAACATAAGTATATATTGGTATTGAGCATCACCTCTCTAAGGCGACCACTTGCAAAGATGCATTTTTATGTGTGGCTGGTCGCCTTAGAGATACCACGCTGTGTGTGGTGCATATGATTACTGTTAATGTTTCCGTCAAAAGCTTTTAAGAAATCAAATAAATGAGCATATATAGTAAAAACCTTATCTAAAACGACCACCTGCGTCTCCAGGTTACTATGATGGTCTTAAAAAGATCACATTTTCATTCTTAGAAATACTGATCGTCTTACAGAAGAGTTGCAGACGAGAGGGTTCTCTGTATGTTTTTTAACTTTAAAGCTTTCTGTTGGTTACAAAACAGAAATAACTTTATTTTCAACAGTATCCAAATAAATGAAATAAAAGTAAATAAATAAATAATTTAAAATAATCAGTAGACAACAAGAATATCAAAGAATTTTGGTTTACTGACAACAGTATTAAATTCATTGTTTAGAAGAAGTCTATTGACGTCATTTAAAAAATTAAAATAAACCTATATAAACGAAGAGAAGATTTATTTGGCATCTATTTCTATTACATTAATACCAGTAAGAAAACCAGTGAAAATCAATATAAACCAATACAAACCAGTAGAAAGTTCTGACATTGATGTTTGTTTGATGTATGGGTGTCAGATGATACCAGTAAGGAAAACCCTCAGAAATCAATAGAAACCAGTAAAAGTCAGTAGAGACCAATAGAATTCTATGGGTACCAGTAGAAAGTGTTACTGGTTTCTATGGAGCATTTTGAAACCAGTAAGAAAAACCCACAGAGGCCAACAGAAACCAGTAAAAGTCAAAAGAAACCCATAGAATTTTATGTATTATATATACATATGTAATAATAAAAAGAAAAAGTCTGAAGTAATGACCAGCAGGAAATTTAACGTCGTAGCAGTGTTGATCCATAACGAATAGGAAATTGGAGGCGAAGGCATATTAAATCTTCATTTTTTATTTCAGCTTGTTGTGGCCACAATCAACTTGGCACATGAAATGTGCCTATTCCAAAATAACTCACATTTTAGATTAAATTTCAATAAGAAAGAAGAAAGTAGCAGACAGCAGTCCTACTAGACCGAAGCGTAAAGAGCAAGTGCGTTACTTTCAGGGTGAAATCGCAATTCAGACTAGTTTTGGTTTACAATGCATTTTGATTGGACAGTTAATACTTCTGTAAAATTATTACTGGTTACTTGACTTTTAGTTCCATTTACATCATCAGAATTATGCAAGAGTCATATGATAGGGATTGATCTAGAAATGACGCAGTGCAGAGAGAGGTTACTATTTTTAGAATTGAGAAGGGAAATTTACGTTGTTAATTTAATCTTAGACATATTCTTTATTTTTCTTACATATTCCCCCCCGTCAAAGAAAGAAAGGCGTAGCGACAAAGAAGCCTTTATAAAGGAAAAGCGTTAAAGCAAATGAAGAGAAATAATTTGAAAAAATACCAATTTTGAAATTTTGACCAAAAAATACA
>KK113992.1:97050-108153 GCA_000611955.2 Stegodyphus mimosarum
GTTCTCAGATGTATTTCTGTTTTTTATATCACAGTCTGGAGATTCAGTCCTTTCAGACTTCTCGTGCACAGGAAGATCTGAAACAGTTCGTTCACCACTCTGTAGTTTATTCGCACCGTGTGTACAGTTCACCTCGATACTCACAGCAGAAGGTACATGCTTATTTACCTCTATTTCCTGAAAGCGAGTTCCGATGTTTACACCAGGACCATGAATAGAATCCGATCCTTTACAAGCAGAAGTATCCAGGTTTAGAATCAAGTTCATGTCTACACAATATTCATTATAAGACACACATAAAGTTTGCGAAGTGGGTAAATTTTCTTGCAATGCTGGATCACTCTGCGTAAGCTGTACATCAGCTTCTTCCATCTCAGAGTCACATGAGTTTTCAGATGGTTCAGTACTTGCTAACTGCGACTTCGTAACTTCACTATCAGTTTCTATGATCTCGACAGTCGCATTTTCACTTTCTTCTGTCTCTACTTCAGGAACTAGAGAATCAAAAGCTTCTTTCCCGTCTTTTATTTCTTCATGCATTCCTTCTTTTCCTTTAACCCCGTTATATGTTTCATTCATCATTTCTTGATTTTTCTCAGGCAGTTGATTAGCTATTCCCCTTATTTCTCCTTCCTTTGATTCTTCAGACGCAAATTTTGGCACTTTCGCATCTTCTTTTATGGCTCCAGTTTCTTCTGCAAGCTCCTCTTTCATCTGTTGGAGTTGCTCTCGTACCTTCTCTCGGCCGACTTTCCTCTTTTCGCGCTCGGCCTTCATCTCAGCTATCATCTCTTCATAGCCAATTCTCTTCTCGGCTCTCATTTCTTCATAGCCAGCTTTCATTTCTTGTTTCATCTCTTCTTGTCCAGCTTTCAGAGCTGCTAATATGTCCATCAAAGCTTTCATTTCCTCCGCCTTCATTTTCTCCTGTAGACGGATGACTGGCATTCACTCTCAAATCCCACTTCTGACACCAGTTGTCACGTTATACGGGTTCGTGGATTTGAGAGTAAACGATGAAAACACGATGCAGAACAATAAAAAGTACAATTTATTTACAAGAATCACTATTTACAGCACAGTTCCAAAATTACCTTTAAAAGCGTCGAAAATCTACAATAAATACGCTGAAACAATCAGCAACACAGCTTCAGGCTGTAATTGTAAAGGTAGCTTCACGGCAACACTAAACTTATAATAAACACCGTGGAACAATCACCAATACACTGTCAAACTATACTGTAAAGGTAGCTTCACGGCAAAGCAAAATATCTCGACAGGAAATTATTCTAGAAGCTTCCCGATTGGACCATGGGATATCGCCGATTTGGTCGCCAAATGGGCGATAAAGTCGCCAATCTGGCAACCCTACCATACACCATTTTATGGCAACCCTAGTGCTATGCCGGAAAGCTTACATACAGACGCAACCGCCGAATTTTTCGCAACAATATTATACAGTAAATGTTAAAAACGCGTAATGGTTAAATGGGTAAGACCACTGAATTAACATACAGTAAAGAATGTATTATCTTATCCTACATTTTTTTTTAATACCTACTCCTCTCTATCCGATGACAGGAATGTGAAGAAAGAAAATAAAGGCTGAAATTGCATAGATACATGCACAGGGAAAGAAAATGTCTGAAGTAGGACAGCCTGAAATGGAAAATATCAGGGACTTTTAAGCATCACCTGCATTTCATTTTCAAGTTTGAATGACAATGGGATCATATTTCCTTTCAAATAAATAATTTATTTAATTCAATTATTACAACTTTATCCGTTTACACAAATCGTGCTTTGTAGATTAGTACATTATAAACACAAATTAAATAAAAAATCTCAAGCTTAAAAAAATGATAGTATTCAGCATAAATGTAGGAATACATGAATTCTTTCCACAACTCTCCCTCTCAAAAAATAAATAAATAAATATGAAAGGGGGGAGGGAAAACTATGCAGAGAAGTAGAAAATTTTAAACGGACTTCGAACTTGAAGCCAGAATATGCAAGATCCTGTCCAATTCAGTTCTTGTTGTGACTTACTATCTCGCTTATTTCGCAGTAACATCAAAACAAGATCACATATATTTTATCGTGGCAAAGAGTGCAGGATTGCGTCTGTAGCTGGCATGGGCATTGGACATCTTATATATGTCTATCTCATATGACTTTGCCCAGTTCCGTCCTAATATCGAGGGGGAATTTCCAAGGGGCAGGTAGACGGGTCTCCCACCTCTCTTTAACGCTACGAAACCCTCGAGAGAACGTTCACCTGGGCATTTATTTTCAATGACCTCATGCCGGAAAAATACAATACCAGTAGTTCTCAACCTTTTTCACCCGATGCATCCCTTTTACCATTGCTGGATAATCATTCCCTCCGCTCCAAAACTAAAAAAATACACATATATTTATTTAAATTTAGATTATTTTTAATATGCTTCAGAAAATCAACAAGAAATATAATATAGAAAACGTTGAAAAATAACGCTTCATAATGTGCTTCATACATTAAGAAGAAATAATATAGAAAATGTTGATAAATATTGCTTCATAATGCGCTTCATAAATGAAACAAGAAATAATACAGAAAATGCTGATAAATAACCAAATTTAAACACTTTTTTTTTTAAATGACCGCTCGTTTCATTTAATAGCCATTAGCCTTGCGCTACTACAAGTGGTGGCCATTTCATTATGGAATCACTTGTCAGGTAGCCACCGTGTCTCCTATGAAGGGACGGACATGCCTTCTCCGGGGTTCGAAACCGGGCCCATCGCTACGGCAGTCAAGGTCACTAACCAGTATACCGGCTGGGCGACATTTGAATAAAAGTAGTTTTTTGTATTCATAAACTAACTAAATACTTAACAAATAAAATAAAGAATAGCCACTCCTCGGTTTAGAAACTATGCACTATATACTTACAAGCACCAAGCCTTCACGGGCGAGCCCAGGCCCGACAGCATTGCAGCCAGAAACGCTAATCACTATACTGATCAGTGCAGAATAATTTTATTTAAAGTAATCCATTTTATTCTAGCTATTCTGTAACTGAGCTCAAGCAAAAATGTGTAACTCATATTTCAAAGTCCTCAAGCTGCAAAAAAATTTGAAATTTCAGAAGTTCTCTCCGTGTGTAATAAACTAAATATTTTCAGTTTTATAATCTTGTCATCTCTATAAATATTACTAAATTTTAGAATATTTTTTAAAACTTTACACAAAGTTTCAAAAAACAAATACAACAAATACATTTTCTATCCAATGAAGTATCTGAATGAGGAATGAATACATAAAACATTAATAAAATACACCACGGATAACAAAAAGCACAGAGAAAACTGCAAAGACGCGTTATCTTTACTTAAGACCATGTGGAAATTTCACACTCGAAGTATATGACTGTACCTGTAATAAGATATCACTACATGAAAACTTAATTTAAAGAATGAAAACTATAGCATGGTTGCGAAAGGCAAGAAACGTCAGGAAAAGTTTTAGATGGAGTTTCCTTAAAGTGAGAGACCAAAAAGTACACCTAGACAAAGCAAGTCACTCGGGAAACTCATGTTAAAAATGATAAATAGGGTAAGCTGCCTTTATCTTATCCCTCACCCCCCGTTCCCCAAAAAAAAAAAGACAACACGGGCAAAAAATCAGGAAATTGTCATTTATTTAATCAAAGAATACTGTGAGCACAACAGTAATTCACATATGGGGGTACCAGGAATGGACACCAGAACTGGTACAACAGAACGCGTATAAACTGTTTACAGCAACATACCGGAATTGGCGGGATTCTTAAACTTTTATTCTAACTAAAGCATCAGTTCTATTATTTTTTAATCATCTTGAAAGTGAAATTAAGTTTAAATAAATAAATAAATCTTGCAAAATTGAAGGAGGTGGCTATGGATTTTATCCGCATTTTATTCCCTAAAGCAGTGATCGAACATCTAAAATCGGAACAGGTTTATTCAGAATTTTATAAAAACAGTTTGATATCTTGACATCGTGGGTGGTAAGTACTTTAAAGAGATAAAAATCTAACTTCTTCGATTAGAGTTGTCGTTCAGAAAGAACTGTGAATCGTAAAATAGTCATTATGCTGGAAGTAACAAAGTTCGAAGCGAACATGCCAATGCAAATTTAAAATTAGACAAACAAGAAAACTTTGACTGGGGCAGATTCTGAACAAAATTATCGAAAAAAAATCTAAAATTTCCAATTATTTTCGCCTTTTTTTTGATAGGAACAGAATTACGGATTTTGGAGGCAAAGTCCCGTTTTCTTCGGAGGCGGGGTGATCATATACATATATAATTTATTATTAAAATTATTTAGTAATTTATTATTAATTAAAATTAATTTATTATTAATTACAATTTTTTCTTTTCATCATTCATGGTTTTAAATTGAATTTCTGTTCCTTGGAGATGGTATATGGAAAGTTTTCTTATTATAAATTATTATGAATAATTGGTTTATTACTTTGTAGCTTTAGCGCAAGTTACAGGCTTTTTAATTTACTTTTCATTACTTTAAATTAGAATATATATATAATTTTGTTCTTGAAAAAGTGGAACCTATGCCTGAACGACCTCAAAATCGCAATCAAAATCTACGCCAATCTAAGGTTAATTTTTTTGTTTCACTTTACACTCCCAGACATATTCGGCAAGTAATCAACCAACATTTAAGTTATTTATCCATTCTACTACCGACATACCAGCAGCGTTTGAGAATAGATTCAAAAACCAGCTACAAATGAAAATACTCCTAATTCCGGTTATTACGTTTCATACCACAAAAAGCAGTATTTGTTACTACATTTCCGAACTAGTTCTTATTTTTCAAATAAACTTTTATTAAAAACATCTGTGAGGATTTTGCCAGGAAAATATGATAAACACTTTTAATTAGAGCTTAACGAATATTAAGAAATTAGAAAGCTTAGTCAGTTTATTGTTATGACCATTTTCGAAAAAGTCTCAGGCTTTTAATAATTTCATAATTGACAATCATAATCGTAGATACTTAAGTAGAAAAGCTTCCAAAAGTTCAACACCCAACAGCAAAAATCAACAAAAATGGAAAATTAAAGCTATGATTAACACCAAACTGCACACTGAAGGTAACAAATATGTTTATGAACGAAAGAAAATAAGCATCATGTACAAAGACGAAAACAATATTCTTTCGTAAATTATATATAATGACGCCCCATTTGGTTTATTAACAAATTATTGGTATTGAAAGCTATAAACAAAGAAAGAAAACTTACATTTATGTATGGTATATGACTATCCCTTGAGAGTTTAAAGCAACTGCCCATTTTTCGATTAAAGGATCAACCATCACAGATGCTAGTAATGGCCATTCCTATATTACGACAGTTTTAAACACCGTCTAACACTGGTTGGAGGTGGCATCCCAGATAGCACGCCCGAGACCATCCCAAAGATTTTCAACGGATTAAGTTCGAGGGAATGTGATGGCCATTCCACGTGAGAAATACTCTCACTCTCATTAACGATGTTGTCTCGATGGTGATGGGCATTATCATCCATATAAAATAGGTATCACATATACTAGCTACCCTAAACAACGCGTCATAAGAAACATTTCTCGGAAACATCGTTGCACGATATACGATTGATTTCTTTGAGGAAAACCCATGAAGGCCAGAGCTTAAAGCGAAACATTTTCAGTTCACTAGCAGCATGTCCTGCGTAGCAAGCCGGGACATCGATTCCAGAGAAACTGTTTCGGCTAGGAACACTCTAATGGTTGGGGAAGGAGAAGTTCTGTTCTTAGAGAAGTTTCTTCCTAGATAACTAGAAGTGACAATCTTATAAGGAGCAAATCAGGATGAACAGCCGTAGCGAAGAGTTTCACAGTACGGTGAAGGACATCATCCCGATACCGCGCAGCCATCACAGAATTGTATTTAAAGATATGCAGCTAGGTGCGATAAACCACTGAAATTCCAGCCCACACCATAATGCTGCAACTTCTGAATGCATGATGCTGGATAGTGTTCTGAACGTGATTCCTTTTGTCCCATTCTCTCCACATATTTATACGCTTATCATCCGAGTCCAGGATAAATCTTGACTCATCCGTAAACAAGACGTTGAACTAATCTGAGAGAGTCCAGTTGAGATACTGACGACATCACTTTAATCTTGCCTCTCTTTATTAAGCGGTTAGTGGAACATAAAAAATTGACACTCGGACGTACAGTGCCTTCAGTACGCAGTACTGGCAGATATTACCTTACCAAGTGATATTGCAACCACAGATGTAACAGTTGTGGAAATCGCTCGTTGATTACGCTTGACTACTATAACAATGTACCGATTTGCGAAAGGGGGTGTTAGCCCTTGATCGATCGGGCAGAAGTGTCTGGACAAATATTTGACTTATCTGGAATTGTTCCCCACTCGAGAATTTAACCAATGATCAACACCAAAGAAAAGAGCGACACCTTTGTGTGACTGTTTCTTTAATGCATCCAACAGCAAGCCAGCGCTCATTAGCTGCCATTCACATTTTTTTAGGCACAGAAACAGGATATCAAAAATTATGCTACTGAAGTTATAAACACTTCTTATCAACTATTAAATGAAGCACCTCCAATGCACCAGGATGCTAGAGTCCTCAACGACTGCCTAATTAACATACGGTACGTTCGGCCAGTCAATCGTGATTAGATTAATATAAGATATTTGTACACCGCCATCTACGCTTCTGAAGCCACTCAAATTCAGTTTCCAAAATTGCTAATTTGCATTGCGTGCTGAACTTTGGAAGCCAGATTATTAGAGCAACATTTTAGTAAATTCACCAAATTCTAGGAACTATGCGCGTAGCAGCAATAATCAGACAACCAAGCACATAATAACTCTTCAGTCTTTAAAGACGTAACATCGCCATTTTCGTATGATTCTAAATGACAAATGTTCATAGACAATTTTTGTTACGCGTGTATCTCTCCGACACAATTTATGGTTTTTAATGTGCTGATTAATTTGTTGCTTTTAAAAATTTCGAAACTTTTTCACTATAATTGTAATTGCAAGAGCCCTATTTACTGTTTACCACAATCTCGAGCGCATATCTTCAAATAACAATACCCGAAATTTCATTTCTATTGATTCAGCGGATAGGCCGCAAGAGGTTCATATGAATATTTTTTTTATGACCACCCAGTATTACAAATGTCACTTGTTGCCAGTTGCATTATTCATTGCTTAAACACACGCAACTTCTCTCCAAGCACCACACTTATGTTACGGACAGTAAGATTTATGACATCCATAAAGGTGCTTCAGTAATGGCTTTTTGAGAGTCCAGACAGCTACTCATATTTAAAACACTAATTCATACCATATATCCATTATTGTAAATTCTGTAAATATTTGTTTTATTTTATGATATTTTGGTTTTCATGTATTGTTATAACGCTATGTATAGTTTTTATTTATTTCGTGAATTTTATAAAATAATTTTAGAGTGCGCTTTTGTTTAACCGAATTTGTGGGTACGTGTTCTATTGGTAAGAGTTTATTTCATATATAATGTTATATATTTCATAATTCTGAGTCGATCAATGTTTAAATGTTAAAAATATTTCAATTAAAATCCGAGGAAAAAAAACTCTGCTGAAGGTTCTTTGCCATACATTTTTTGTAGCAAAACTGGCGAGATTTCATACGAATTTGGCGATTTCTGGTAAGTTCTCGCACGTTTAGGCGAATTTGCTTTATTTGTGTTGTTCTACTCCGAATGTTTACAGCTGTTGACTTTGCTATGAGCTGTTATTTATTTCGAGAAGTCAACATCTTCTTACGCATCTGGCATAGTTATCAAAGATTTTTGAACTAATCTGTTGCTCGTAACAACATTATTAAAAATTTTTAATTTTGCGAAACATAAATTTTTCTCCGAGCTCAGAGACCAAGATTAAAACTTCATGAAATACTTTTTTATGTGCATAAAGGTTATTCTAAATTCTGGTGTAGTTCGTCTGAAAAGAATAATTCGCCCCGTGCCGTTTCTCGCCCGTAGCAAATTTAAGTCTTTTTGTTTGAAATGACTCAAGAATAAAAGTTGAATTCTAATGTTTACCGCTGACATCCATTTCTGAATAGTTAATAACGAAACCATTAAAGATTAATTTTATATTTCACTCCTGAAACTACGCAAGCATGAATTTGTACATTTTCATATTAAACTTCTCATGTCAATAAAAGAAAACAGCTTAATGATATGATGATGCCCGTTTATACAGGTCAGAGACTTAGTTCCAAACTGACAGTAACACATCATTACAGAGAGTGACGGAATAGATTTCAAATTGTTTTATTTTTTAAATTTATGGTCAAAAAAAGACAAGTAATACAGAAAATGAAATAAAATGCCTAAGTTTTCTTAAAGTAACTTTTACCATATCCGCATAATTTATAACGAGTTACTACATTCTTTAGTGCATGGTATAAATGGAACGTGCAGATGGAAGATCCGTAGTTCGAATCTCGACTTAATTTCTAAAATTTGAAGTGTCGGAGACCTTCGGAAAGTCGTCAGAAGAAGGGAAAAAATAAATAAACAAGAAATAATAATAATAAAAAAAGAAAACTTGAAAGGTTTCCGATTTTAAATTACGTCCAAAGGAGCGCTTTTTTTAACATTTTGTGTGTTACCGTTATTTATTAAATATCATGTTCTTCGCACTTAAGCCATCAAATTCAGTTAAAGAACAATTTCGCAAAATAATTTTAAACTCAGCATATCTTTAAAATTACCTATGCACAGTCTCACGCGCTGGATATAAAAATATTTTTTTTCTGTACAACGTTGCCATTGCTCGATCTGAAATCCTTGAGTTTGTTAATAAAAAATTAGTTAAAGTTTTCAAAATATGAAATTGATGATAAAACAAAGTCCAAATTTCAAATTTGGTCTTCCAGATGCCCATATTCGCAGCAGGAGAACGTCATTCAAAATTCGATGGCTCTAGGTACTGTCGTTTTATCACCATGTGAGAAACATACACACATTTATGCACTTTCTTCATTATTTAATTTCTTTAAATATAATACAGGGCTGCAACATTTGATGGCAACAATTTGAAGAGTGAACCGATATTAATTTTTCCAACGCAAAATCGCAAAACGAAAATTATAGTCCTTCAGGGACAAAGCCCCTTTGGACTAAAAATAAATAAATTAATTAACAATTTAAAAAAAATATTGGTAAAGAAAAACAAAACCAAATCTCTAAAAGGAAAAAAAAATCTCAAGGGTTTCACATTTTAAATTACGTCCAAAAGGGCGTTTTTTAACGTTTTGTGTGTTACTTTTATTTATTAAATATCAGTATAAAAATATATTTATTTAAGTTCTTCGCACTTAAACCATAAAATTCAGTTCAACAGCAATATCGCAAAATAATTTTAAAATGAGTTTATGTTTAGAATTTCTGATTCACAGTTCCGCGCGCGTTCCCGATGGAAAGTTTTTTTTTTTTTTTTTTATTTTTTTTCCCCCCCCCGTAGAATGTTGCCATTGCTCGCTTTTAAACCGTTTGAGTTTGTTCATCAAAAATTCGTTAAAGTTTTACAAAATATGAAATAGATAACAAAACAAATTCCAAATTCGCGCTTCCAGATGCGTATATTCGGATGGAAACGTAAGTTACTCAAAATTGGATGGCTCTAGGTACCGTGTTTTATCACATTTGGAGAAATATACATACATTTATGCAGATTCTTCATTATTTAATTTCTTTAAATATAATATTGCGCTGCAATTTTTTGTGACAACAGTTTGAAGAGTGATTCAGACTTTTAATGTTTCCGACGCAAAATCGTAAAACGAAAACAATAGTCCTTCAGTGACAAAGTCCCTTAGGACTAAAAATAAAATCTAAAAGGTTTCAGATTTTAAACTACGTCCAAAGGGACGTTTTTTAACGTTTTGTGTGCTACCTTTATTTATTAAATATCTTGTTCTTCGCACTTAAACCATAAAATTCAGTTCAAGAACAACATCGCAAAATAATTTCAAAATGAGCATATCTTTAGAATTTCCGATACACAGTCTCACGTGCTGGAGATAAAAGTGTTTTTTCTGTAGAACGTTGCCATTACTCGCTTTGAAATCGTTGAGTTTGTTAATCAAAAATTCGTTAAAGTTTTACAAAATATGAAATCGATAATAAAATACATTCTAAATTTTAAATTTGGGATTCCAGATGTCCATATTCACAGTAAGATTACGTTACTCAAAATTTGATGGCTCTAGGTACCGTTGTTTCATGACAAAGCGAGAAACGTATATAAATTTATGCAGATTCTTCATTATTTAATCTCTTCAAACATAATACAGGGCGATAACATTTGGTGGGAACAATTTGAAAAGTTAAACGGATATTCAGAGTGATTCGACGCAAAATCGCAAAACAAAAAAGTCAGGGACAAAGGCCCTTTGGTCTTAAAAAGTATCTATAAAGTAAAATGCAAGTTCTGCAATCATGCAAAACTAACATGGAGGACTAACATTTTCAAAGTACCATTAAAGTGAAAGTCGTATGACGTAACATCCAGAGTCCTCGATGATAACTTGTGAATACAATCAGCAATCCGAAAATGAGGGACATTTCGACAAGAAATGTTATATTGTGCATATATATTTTGATGGCATACTATTAGCAAGGTTTCGAAACCGCTAGCGGCAGACTCACCGCGTTGCTTACAATGAATCCCAAATTTATGTCTACGAAACTGTTTTACCGTAAATGTGCGAAGAACATACTATTTACAGCCTGGAAATATGCACCTTTCAACCTGAACAGCGTTATCATGTTTGAAAAGCCTGAAAGACACTCAAGAGTTAATATGATGCACATAATCGGTTTAGTCTAATATACGTATTTCACTTAAGTAGTGAAAATTTAAAAGACACTAGACGCCGTGCCCACAGACGTTCTTACTCGGTCTTTATACTCGCAACCACTGGTCACAGACATTCATTACCAATGACAAAAATATACATGTTTTAAGATTTTTAAATTAAAGATATATATAT
>KK113992.1:108292-134087 GCA_000611955.2 Stegodyphus mimosarum
AAAAGGTGTTTAAATAAAAAGAATAATTTTTTAAAATTTTTAAAATTTGAAATAATTCTTCCTTTTATGTAAATATACTGTTTGCGAATTTAAAAAAGCATGTAAATGTCACTTCAGTTAAACACTTTACTGATAATTTCATATTTATAATAATTGTTGAAAATTTTCACATTCCGCATCTTAAAATCCAGATTTGACCAAAATATATTTTAAAATTTCAAGCGCTTCATCTCCTACGAAAATCTTCCTAGCTTCCCAATTCTTGATTATTTTAATATCACTTCATTTAACTCCATTAATGGAAAGGAGACTAGAAATTTAATTTTTGATACATAAAATAGTAAATAAGATCGCATCTTCACATTTGAAAAGTGCGGATTTCGATTTCATATCACGTTATTCATCATATCAGTTTTATCAAAGTTAAGCGCAAAATAAATAAATAAATAAATAAGTTATCCGAACTTCACAACTTTTCGTCAAGAGCAAAATCCAATCAAACTTATCTCTAGCACGGAAAGACAGAAACATCTGACAAAAGCAAAAATGTGGAGAGTGGATATCTTCATTCTAGATTAAGGACGAGAGGGTGAAAACACTTTATTTGAAAGCTGATACTCTTCTGGAATGTTGGAAAGGAGGCAATAAAAAATGCAAGCTATCTGAAGCTTTCAATCCAAAAAAAGAAATCGGTAAGTTTTTGGAACATGTTTTTCAAAAGCAATATTAAATGAAGAGTATACATAGAACTATCAATATACTTCAGAAACTTAAACTCAGTTTTAAATTTCGTTCCTATAATACAATTAAAATTAGTACAGCGAGTTAAATTTTTTGTTTGAAGCGAGGAAAATTTTATAACCTTAATAAACAGAACATTTTAAATAAAAAGTCTGCCACTTTATGAAGAATCGGTGTAAGCAAAACTAATGACATATTTAAAATTGGAATCCCTGACATTAATACAAATATCAATAAAAACTTCAAAATAAGTAAAAAAATTTAATTATGTCATATCACGTTATTCATCATATCTTATCATCTATATTCTCTTATACATCTATATTCATATTCTCCAGGCAGAAGCCAGACACAGACCCTGACATCAGGAGAGTGAACTTTGATTCGTTGCTCCAGAGAACTCGTTTCCACTGATCAACGGTCCACTGCCGGCGTGCTTTGCACCACATTAACCAAGCAACGCGGCTGGACTTTGCGATTAAAGGTTTATGAGCGAAACGACCACGAAAGCCAAACAGATGGGCTTTTCTTACGAATGGTATTCATCGAAACAACACTCTCGGTTGCCTATTGAAACTCCTGGAGCATGTGGACCATCGGTTGGGTGCGGTTCTTCCGAATTTATCTGGACAGCACCCGTCGGTCTCTATCTCCTAGTTTCTCTGACTCAAAGCCCATTCAGATAATCACCGCTCACCTTCCACTTCTGAATCACATAATCCACTGTCGAATTTGGGTAATTCAGCCTACTAAATATGCCTCTCAAGGATCGCCAATTTTTCTGATACTCGACGATTACACTTTTCTCAAGATCAGATAACTCTGCACTTCGTGGCATCTTGCATGCCGCTAATTCCAATGTTGTTTCCTGCACGATATTAAATGTTGGAGGTCGTGACGTATATCAGAACCGCAAATATCGGCATTTGCATAGGTGTCCAAATATTCAGTGGTTGATTATATATATATATATATATAGAGAGAGAGAGAGAGAGATAGCTATATATTATGAGGCATAAAATACAATAAAAATAAACTGTTGACGCAACACCTTTGGAAAATTTTGCAGCTATGATAACTTGAACAATGGATTTAGAGTTTTTGAAATTATTTAAGCATTGAGGAAAAAATAAGACATTGAACAAATGAAGTTTAAACTTGAAATCTATACTAGAGAAAGTATAAACATGGTAAAAAAAAACGAACTCTCAGTTCAGAACGATATTACCTTAAGAATATAATTAAGGATCTCATGAAAACTTATGAGAGAAAAAATAATGTAGGACATACATGCTGTTGGAGAGCTTTGGGATACTGTTAAAATAATATCACTGAAAGCTTATATAGAAATAAAACGGAATATAAAGGGATACTTATATAAACGTATATTTACGTATCCACAAAAACGTATCTACCACCCTCCAAATACTGATTAAAAACGGCATTCTTTACCATTTTCAAAATCCATCAGAATGCAATTAAGGGTCTCATTAAAAATGAAAGCCTGTCGTTGAAGCAAGGTACAACATGCTGCGTTGGGAGAGTTTAAGTGGCAGAACAATTTTATTCAAAATTTTAAAAGTTGTTCTTTGAAAAAAATTTTTTTTTCTCCCAATCCGTTCAGAACGAAATACGCGACTTCCTAAAAAATACACTTGGTTAAAATTTCGAAAAACATTTAATTGGAATAAAATTAATTACAATTCAGGTAAGTATCTCAAACTTTTAAAGCCGTTTTCGTAAAATAAAATAAAATTAAAATTAAAAAATAAAAAACGTAGTTAAATAGTACCACACCAAGCGAAACTGAATCACTAGTTTGAAAAATTGAAAGAATTTAAATACTGCAATTTTATGAAAAAGATACATTTCTATGGTCAAACGAAACGTTTAAAGCTTAAAAGAACTGGTTTTGCACTCGTTGTTTCAAACAGCATGTGCATAGAAATTTGGATATTTATAACAGCAAAAATTTTATTTGGGGCTTCCTTCTTCAAAATGAGGATCCAACATTTTCATAAAAATATTAACTCCATTCATATTCTGAAGTCAAATAAATATGTGATGAAAAAGAAGGTTAAAATTCTAGAGAAAAATTCTTGTGGGTATGTTTCCAGAAACCATTATATTTCACAATTTATTAGCCCCCCAAAAATTAATAATTATACATTTGCAGACTTTATAACCTAAATGTATCATTTTTAGCAGAACTCTGCTGCCAATTGTAATAATACATTCAGTTTTGTTATTCTCAAAAACGAAACCAAACGCGGTCAGTTAGCTACAAAAGTATTAATTTTTTCCTCAAAAGTACAATTTTGAATTCTAGAAAAGGCGAAATTGGCCTACCACACTGCAACAGACTAGTTCATGCAACATTTTTATAATAATCAAAATGATAGTATAAAAGTGGCTAAAAATCACTCAATAAAACTTATTACGTACTTATACAGATCGCGATATGAATGGAATAAAGCCTCTTGCACATGCTACGGAAAAATACGCCAATGGGGAAGATTAAAAAAAAATGAAATAACAAACCCCTTTTCTGTTTCGTGTAGAAAATCTCGCAATCCTAACAAGCCTGGATACGCTGTAGAATGACAACATAACATTGAACGCTTAGCACGCCAGGTTCCAGTTTGATGAATAGCTTCTTTTAAGCAGTATACGCACGTTTATCGTTTAACTTCCAAACAGAATACAAGTTTATTTTTAGAGACCTTGGAATAATTTTCCATATGTTCTGATACAAATATACAATTTTTTTTAAGAGTGAAAAATGGAAATCTTATTCCGCAGGATATTCTAAATTGAAATTCCAGATGTTCTAAATTGAAAACAGCGAGAGTAACACTGTAACTGCATAATCATTTCATGAAATAATAATATATCGCTTGTCCTTAACAAGATACACCAAGTAATATTAACTTGCAAGTTTGGTACGATCATTTTTCGCATATGCTCAAAATATATACCGAACAACCATTACTTTATGACACTCTGTTAATAATATGTAGGGTCACCTTTAGTTCTCAAACCTGCTGCACCCGTCGTGGCATCTGGTACCAAGCGCTCACCAACTGGTCCTGCAATTCCCGTACACTGCGAGGGTGTAGCATGGCAGCACGAATTTGGTTTTCTTGGTGAGATCACAAATATTCTATTGGATTAATGTCGAGTGAATTTGGAGGACAAGATATGACTTAAAAGTCACTGGAATGTTCCTCGAACCACACCCCGACGATTCGATCTTTATAACATGGTGCATTATCCTGTTGGTAAACACCATTCTCCGCCAGAAATACTGTTGTCATGAAAACCTGGTCTGTAACGATGTTCATGTAACGCACAGACGTCAGGCATCTTCTATGGGGACTATGGGTCCTAATGTGCTCCATAAAAACATTGCGCACACCATAATAGCGCTGCCACCGGCTTGTCTCCTTCCAACTGTGCATCCGGGAGCCAGGGTTTCGTTTGGAAATCGGCGTATCAGCACACGCCCGTCGATATGATGGATAAGAAAACGTGATTCGTCGGACCATGCAGGCTAAAAGAAACGTTTTCGAGAAACGCATTTCTTCCAGCAGTAGTTTGAACAGGAGGATTCTAGCCGAAAACAGCTGCGATGTGTTGCGCGTACGTAACCGCAACATTTTACAAGGCATGGGAAAATGTTTTGCCCTTGGCACTGCCTCGCAAAGGAAAGCGACAAGGGGATATATTTCACCGGGCGGCTTACTTTGTTTCGCATAGATCAGATTAGAGATTAAATTACTTTGGATTGCTTGAATATGGCAGAGCATAAGATGGTTATCTCTCTAGAGAAGATGTCTTCGCGAAGAACTTCCTAACGAAACTGTCTCATATTCACGCTACACATAAAGAAAAGCACGATAACCAAGCATGCAGCCAACCCACTCTCCTGGGATAAAACCCAGGTCAAAGCATTCAGCAATCTTAACCACTCGGCCACCGTTGTGGATCTACCGTTAAGATTTCTGGAAATGTTTTTGCGCAGTTGTAGATCTGATATCAACAGTTTCAGCCAAAAATTTCACTAGAGGATCTTTCAGCCCATTATATTTTAAATACACCCCTCAAAAAATTTATTTTTTTATTTTTTGCCAATGACTTCGCTTTCGACAATACCAGTTGCATTTAAGTACCATCCCAATGGAAACGGTCACCTATTTGACCAAATGCGATGAAAATGCTAGGAAAAAGCAAATACAGTCTGAAAAGTGCACGTCTTTACTGACGGAACACGTGACCTTCAGCACAGAAAAATATTCCGTCGAACACCTTAAGTACTCTAGACTGGCTTAGTAGTAGGGGATGAGGAGTGAGAGACTCTTGGATCCATCTCCACGACGGATTCTATCTCAAAACTGAGGCAGAATTGAGCAAAAGCCTACTGTGACGTATAAGGTGCTTAAAGACCATGCGGAATACTCTTAAATTCAGAATACTTGTATCTACAACATACATCGAATAGTTATGATGCTATAAGGTATTTCTCCCACCTTCTTCGCATGCCTTCGAGGTGTAATGGTCAGCACGCCGGGCGCGTATTCCAGAGGTCCGTGGTTCGAGTCCTGGCGAAGGCATTGCTCATTTTTCATCTCACCTGCTTTAAAATAAGTCTAATGACTCTACAATGCACATAATTAGATTTCCAGTTAACGGAAACATGGTTCCTAAAATCCAGACCGCGTAGTAATACGTCAATGACACGCAAACATTAAAATTACCTGCTTTGAAAACGGGGTGCATCTACCCTTTCGCAGATTAACATGCACTGTTCTGAAGTTTTGACAGCTGCTGACAAGCACATACACTGAAGACTCAAAGGCTTGCTTATGTATTTCGCATGAATTAAGTACTTCGGTATCTGATGCACAGGATAAATTCTAAGCCTAGTCAAACAGCGTGGTCTCATTTCCATGACTCTCCATTAATAATTACTCTGAGCTGAATTTAATGGAAGCGTGATGAAGAGATTGCTCCACCTTTCTTGTCTTTGAACTAGTTGTTGATTCAAGAGAAAATTTAAAATTGCTTTGCATTTAAATTTAAATCTTAGTCAATGTAAAAGTGCCAGAATACTTTATAAAATAAATAAAATTTAATCCTTTCGAAACCTCTTTGAAGAAAGAAATGAAGATTTAAAAATTCATAACGCTTACATGAAAGGTAGGCTTGATTAAATCTGAATGAAAAGTCTTCCCTACATGAAAATACCTTAGTCAACTTAGATACTTCAAGAAAGAAATTAGAAAAGGATTTCGGACTTCATTAAAAAGAAATATAAGCGCAAACCTTTAAGATAATGGAGAGTTTCTAGGAAACGGTAAGTTAAATAAAGAACGCCGATATCATCCGCGAAATTATTTTAATAAATTTATATTGGAAAGAATGGAACCTACATATGTACGAAAGTTACCTTTTAATTAAGTTCCGGACAGTGCAAAAATAAAAGAAGAATTTAAAGGAAAATGTGTGGTGCAAACAAAAATTAAGATGCATACTAAATAGGTTTAATAGCCTTACATGGTCACTGTAATTATTATTGAGTACTATCATGACAGTACATTGTATTACTATTAAGACCGTTTGTCACGGCGGCTCCTTATTTCTGTTTGGACTAGCTAGCACGTCATAATCAACGTATCCACGTATGAGACTGCTATTATTACAAATACAAGGTGTCTAATAAATCTGAGTACTTTTGAAAGATTGTGGAACTAACGCAGAATGCAGTTGACACTTAAAAGATTCATCGCACAGACGAAATTTTTCTGCGGGAAGAGAATGTGCAAAGTGCATTTTAATTTAAATTTTTTGTGTTAAATGGCAGTGTATCGTTCATATAGCGAAAATGAGCATACTTAAATTCTTTAACAGAACTGAAATAGGAAGTTCATGTATGCAGGAAAAAAGTTGGTTAATTTGTTTAGATATTGCAAAGTATGCAGTGGTACTCAAGCCCGTTCGCCTGGAATAAAACGCAGGTCGAACTTCCAGGATTCAGCGACTTTACAGCTAGGTCGCTGGTGGGCCATGCAGGGAGAGAAAATATAAACGATAACCAAAATGATCTGGAACAATTCAAAGAAGAATTTTAAAATAATTTAATTCAAAATGGAATAAAGATTCTTGATATAATTAAAACTGGTAGTTTTGGAAAATGTAAACTTTCTATTGATCGTATTTACAATTAATTATACCTCGTTTTTAGTAAAAGGTATTCTGAAAGGCAATTTTTTTCCGTGCATTTGTGTATGTGTTTCAATTTATTTTCAGAGAACCGAGAAAGAAAATTTCAAAAATTGTTCAACACTGCACGAGTGCAGATCTCTTCAGTGCATGTTCATTTTCTGCATAAAATTTCAAAGAATACATCACAGGAATTTTAAGAGCACAAACTGTTCCCTTACACACTTTGCACCAAGATTGAACTCCTGGCAGTATCTGTTGCAAAGCTATCTAATTAGTACAAATAAAATAATAGTAATAAAATAAAGAAAAACACGCATGTTTTTTATATTATACGGTTCACTGGAGTTCTAAAAATAATTTTCCAGTACAGTCGCACTCATAAGCGGATTGCATGCTACTGATGAATACTTTGATGGAGGATTTTTTCAGAGAAACTGGCTTGTATCCACATAGGAAAAAACGAGAAAATGAATGTGCAGCCAGCCCATCTGCCGGGATTCGAACTCGGGCCGAAATACTAGTGTTCAGCGAATATGCCCTCCGTCCCGGTGGGCGAAAGTAATAAAAGGAGAAATAAATAAACAAAATACAAATAAATAAATAAATTATGCCCTAAAACAAATAAGTTCTTGAAAGATTATTTTACGTTTAAGAAGCCAGCGACAGGCAGCTGATACAAATAAGAATATAAAATAAGACTCTATACAAATAATTTTTCTTTGCCACCCAACGAATAAATCAAAAACACAAAAACTCAAAGCTATCAAATTAAATTTACTGTGATTCTTCCCCATGCAGTCCAGAATTAAATGCAGCGAGCACAAAGTAGTTTATTAAACTTTCTTTCAGTGCGACGAAACTGAATTACGCGTAAAAATTCGGAACTTCGAAGGAGAATCACGCATAACGGAACAAATTAAGCGCAAGAAAAAACCTCGAGTACATGACAAGCATAAATATTTACCACGGAAAAATTTATGAAAACAGAATATCCAACTTTTAGTGACACTTCAAGGGAGAGAAACTTTTGGATTATACGCTTTTTCACTAAGGCGTCGTTCAAAAGTTGTAAATAAATATTTATATATCCTGACAAAAAATTGAAAAATTCATTACTTATGTAACTGCTGATATGCGCATTCATTTTCTCCCCTGCTCTCGCTAAGAAGAACGTAATTAACCATTTTACACCTTTCATCTATTATCGTATATAAAACTGTGGGGCGCTTATAGCATCCATAGTGTTGTATAAACCAAGAAGAGATCTTTTAAAATATGTTCAAGAAATTATTCGTCGAAAAATAAAACGGTGTAATAAAATATTAGTAGTTTAATGAATTTTAGTACGATTAATAGATTATAACTTTAAATATATAAAGCTTCATAAAAATATTAATAACATATTTTTAGACTTCGAAATCTTATAAATTACTTCCGCAAAAGAACTTTTCGGTTTCCCAAATGTAAAAAAAATATAAATTAAAAACACCAATAAACTACCATAACATTACCACTAAATGCCACTTGGGGGAGGGGAGGGAACCCGCCTCGAATTATTCCATTTTATCATATAATCGGCCGCTCAACGTCAAAAATCGCAAATTTTGAAATTAAATATCTTGATCAATTCTTGTACCGTAATAAATCTTTATGTTTTACTTTTTATAAAGAATACCAAATTTTCTTAAATATAAGTACAGAGACCGGGAAAACACGCAAACAGTAGGATTCCGTAATTTTCAGAAAACTGATTTCTTTAAATTAAAAAAAATTGTAAAAAATAAATATTTGCGTGACTTAAATTATTTCTGTAACTGAATGTATATGTTTATAATCAATGGTTGCGAAAATAAAGGCTGGGTTAGGATTTTAGTGGACATGGTGTATATTTCTAAAACTTACCAGGTCATGTTTTGTGATGCCATCTGTAAAGCCTGCAGCATGCGAAGCCCGTTGGTTATACTTTCGATCTATCGGCCACAATTAAACATTACATAATATCGAAATTCGTACAGAATGTTTAAAATTAGAGCCCATAAACATGATTTTAGATTTCAGAAAAACAAAATTAAAATTGTCTACGTCCACCTATGTCTACACCTTCTCTTTGCAAAACACTAGCTTTCCCCGAAGATGTAAGTATATTCATGACGTCAGAAATGTTTAAAAACCAACAAAATCATCGTCACTCGACCTATGGACCTTATCATAGGCAAATTTTCGCCAAAAACCAAACATACTTGCACCAACAGCGACATCAAGTAATGTTCTTTCCGTATTTCCAGGCAAGAGAAAAAGCAGACATAGTGTCTATCAACGTGATTTTTTTTTTTTTTTTCCTGAAAATCATAGGCAATACTTTCAAAGTTCCCACATCCACGCATACAAAGAGATTGGTAATTCATCTTTAAATTCTGGATTAAGTCCTTGTATCGTTGGTTGAGAAAGGTTTGTTACGTTGGCCGGCAAAACACAACACAAACAATTTACATTTTTGTCTTCAGATTTTTTAGCTCATAACATAATTTTTGAATCACCTAGTATAAGGAGCATCGATGATATTCCATACATACACACGCCCTAAAAATATGCAGAAGAAAATGACATTTATGTGTTGAGATTCATTCTTCACTATACACTTACTCCCCCCACCCGAATTAATTGTTTGTCTGAAATTTACTATTCTCTTGAATAAGAGGGATTCTAGAATAAAAACTACTGTTTCCACATTAACTTTCTTGAAGTTCGAAAAAAATCATTAAGTGCATGGTAATCACATTGGCTACTCTTCAAAAATACAAAAAGTCTGTTTCAGAAAATACGAATTAAGAACATGGTTTAGCACAATAATACATTCATATGCTGCAATAATTAACGCACCTGCAGTTCAAAACATGAAAAGACTTTTTTTTTTTTTTTTTTTTTAGTCAGAAGGAAGCTATTCATTCGCCCAGATCTCGAAACGGATTTGTGTTTAGTTAGTTTAGTTAATACGTGCAATTTAATTAAATACGTGTGTATATCTGATGCTAAATAATTTCAAAAGTATACTTGTCAATAATTTAGAGTGCTTTCGTTAACAAAAGTTCAGTAACGAATAAAAATATATATGAGACACTTGATTTTTATTTCAGCACCATTCATACAATGTTGAAATAAAAACTCATAAAGAAAATTAATTAAATACTTCAGAAATGTTTCCATTCAAATTAACTTCTGAAGTTGCTCGATTGGAAATTCAATTTAATGAGATATTTCCGAACATTTTCGAAAATCATTATATATATATATATATACTCATGAACGTTCTTATTTTCCCAAAATTTACCGCATTATTATCTAAATCTGCGTATGTTGAAAATATTTTATCCAACGTACTTGAGAAGTATAATCACCTACACAGCTGGAAAGGACAAGAAGTAAGTATTGCAACAGCTAAAGGAATGACAGTTGGCTTCGATAAATTAGATAGACAAAAGCAGTTAAATGCGAATACGAATCCCGGCGAACAACTTGGAACTTTATGGATTTCTCCGCCGCCTTGATCAGTACAATTGTTAGCGTTCCTGGCTGCTGTATCGTTCATTGGGTTCAGATTCAAATCCCGGGAAAGTTTGTACAGCAGGGACGCGCTCAAAATGCACGGTGAGAAAGAAATGCCCTCGAATGGTTTAGTAGGGTAAATGGGTTGGGAGGCTCTCCCCTGGTGTGTTTAGACTCTATCAAAAGTAGGCAGGAGCTGAAAAAAGTCGTAGGTCGTAGTGTTACGTGTACGGTGTTTAAGACACCAAAGAGCTTCGTGGAGGTCTTCCTAAGGGAAACTGGCTCTTATACACGTTACATATGATAAAAACCACGAAAACGACCATGTACCCTACCCGTTCGCCGGAATTCGAGCATCGGATCGAACTACCATTGTATAGCGACTTACCGCTCGGCCGCTGCTGAGTCGTGGGTTTGTCCTGATTAGGTTACACAAGTGAGGTAAGCAGCTAGAACGGCCGCAATAAGATATACTCTAGCACTTTTTTACAAGAATTTATTGCCCAGCACTGCACTTATCATCACCGCTCATTCCCAGAAATCGTCTTTACGAGTTTTACCTAACCAAAAGTTCTTGTTTATTGGATTGGCTGAGATACGTACTTTAACAATCTCGGCTCTGAAGGGCACAAAATACACAAACTGAGTTTCTGTTTAAGATCTCTCCGGTAGGTTTTAGCGTGGTGGACCAGTCTTTTCTGTTTATTCGCATATCTTTCAAAATTCTCCTCACTTTATTAAGGAGACTGTCTTCGGATTGAGTGGCTACAGGCTTCGATCCACTGTTTATCGTCGCTTTGTGGTATCTTTTTTGGGTGAACTTGGTACCTCCTGCGTACGGAGTTTCACCACGAATGGTTAAGAGCCTCACAGTTGCAGAGATGGGTATACAATCTGATTAGTTGGTTAGCTAACCACAGTAAACTGTAGCGTTCAGCAGTAACAGAATAACGCTTAGCGAGTAATTCCAATGTCTAGCAGCACACTGGCAAAGAGGATGGAAAACTACTCTACAGAAAGAGACATGTCTGTATTTCCGGCAACGGAACACAGACCCATAGCAACGCGTAAAACATCTCGATCATAACTAAATTCTGGCTAAATTATGATTGCAAAAATAGAGCTACGAGATGGACGTATTCGTAGAAAACTAAAAAAATGTTAGTTTGAATTTACGTTACACATGAGATAAAACTCAATTTTATGGAGCCAACCCGTTTTCTGCAATTCGCATCCGAATCAGGTTAGTGTTCAATAAGTAATCTTATCTATCTTAAGGCTTATCGATAAGTTTACCTCTTACTACTTCGTACAAGTATATTCTTAAGGCTAGATGATTTTTTTAAATGAAGAATCGCATATGATATCATATTGATTTAGCAGAAAAATGCTCATCTAAACAACGTCTTTCGAAGGCTACAAGTTCTCGCAGTCTCGTTACGCTCGTTCACCGAATTTTTCCTTTCTTAAACACAACACATATGACAGGAAATATGCCACTGAACTTAGTGCACTGAATGGTATACCACAATATAGCATGCAAATCTTACTATGGACTTCTACGTCAAGCACAATCTTGTATAAGTACATGAAAAATTCCGATGTTGATTTTTTCCATTATTTTCTTGTAAACTAGTGAAGTTTCTTTAAAATAGTAGTTTTACCACCATAATTCAGAATGAACTAAGTTAATATACACATTTTATTTATGTAGAAAACTTTCTCGAAATTCAATCTCAGTTTCAAAATTCCATGTTGAGTTCAGAGCGACAGCTCGTCTAACCTTCTTAAATGTAAAAATAAAATACAAAAACATACGTTACCTTTTATACGTGTAGCTCCTTACTATGTAGTACTACCAATTTTTTTTTATTTCTTTAGACAAATTATTAATTTTTCTTACAGTGAAAGAGCAACGTTGGAAGTAAACACTCGCAGTTTTCAATTATGAACAGCAACGCAACACGACTAAAAAAATAAAACGTTCTCAGGTTCGTAATGAAAAAGTTATCCCATTGTTAGGACTGCATCGCCGTTCGCATTTTTTATTTGCGTTCTTTACTGTACATATTTAGCGTAGCTTTCATTTCATTTTGTCTACAAACGTCAAAATGAAAATAAAACTATAACTGCTATACCTCGCCGACAGATGGCGACACTGCGTTGCTGAGACTAAAACTTTAAATGTTTACATGAGTAAATTCAACAATTAATTATCAAACTAAATTCATTCATTTACATATAAAAGCTCTTTTTGAATTTTTACCCCTGAAAACTATTTCTCCTTTATTAATAAATGATGTTATATAACAGAAACAGTTCAAAAGAGTCTCAAGAGTTTTGTTCCATTTAAAAGATTTTGTAAGGTATCTATTTTCAGTTTAAATTAAAAGCAAGCCACTTAATTCAACATATTAGAATTATTTGAAAATTTACTATTTAGCTATCGCTACAAATTTTTCACATAAATCAAAGTTGATACTACAGATAAAAAAAATGTGTTTTGTTACAAAACTTTTCAAAAAAAGGGGGCGGCACAGTTGCTTGCTTGTAAATAGTACATTCGGCCAGCATGCAATTTCAGTTAGAGACCATTAAAGCAGTAATTTATCCAAAGCTTTATTTTCATTTATTTGTACGAGTACTGAAACTTGAATGGTATTTGGGTTTTTAAAGAAAGCAAAAAAATCCGCATACCTCTATCCCACAGGTTTACAACAGGGAGATATAATTTGCAGTTACTATACAATATAAAAAGAAGGAAAATAAAAAAGAAAGAAAACTTTTACACGCGCGTGCACACACACCAGAAAAGAATAGCAAGTTACATGAGGTAGGAGAAATCACCTTTACAGATGCAGTTTTCTCAGAAAAACTCATTTGTATCTACATATCTCTATCAGGAAAAGCAGGAAAATGAAAAGAGGCATAGAAATTTTTTAATAAAACAAATTTTCGTATAATGTCATACATCACCTGTTAGGCAGGCAAACTAACCTGTTTACTAGCTAAACCGATGATGCCTGTTTACGGCCAATCATCTCTTTGGTCATAAACCGTTTCTCCTTTTATATTTTAAACATCCGTACGGAAGAATATTAATTTCTTTCATTAAATTTGTACTACCAAATTCGATACGACCATTACAATTGATTTTATTGACAAAACAATAAATTATGCAAATAGAAAAACATTTAAAAGAAATAATTTTCTCGGATGATAAATTAGTACGCTTAAAATTGTAAATGATGAGTTCATGATTACTCTGAATAAGAAATTACGTGAAACAACAACCCCCCCCCCTCCAAAAAAAATGCTGAATTATATGAAGAACTGCCATCGGACATCGAGTAAAATAGCTTAAGATGTCACCACTAGTCAAAGGATGCCGTAAAGAGACGCCATCTATGAGTACTTAAGACAACTATTAAGCTTACTTACGATTTTGTTAACGAAAAATAATGCTATTTTTACTATTATTTAACTATTTTTTTAATTGAATAATTTAGAGAATTTTATGTCATAGACTCAAAGGAAAATAATAATTATTTGAACTTAAAAAAAAAGAAGAATGCTTACTTTAAAAGCACATTTTCTTAACAAAGTTAACCTCCTTCTCATTTATGCTAGACATCGCACATTTCGAGTTTGAGAAATAAAATGAAAACTAATCGCATCGTCAAACATTTTTATACATTCTACTAAATAAAATTAAAAATTGCAATAACTTTACCATTTACTTATTTATTTATTCATTTTAATAAAATCAACTTGCAAATAATGTATGTGTTTATAAATATTTATGTACAGTTTCTATGTGCTTATTTTGTCCAGCAGAAAAACTTCATTTAAATTCTGATAAATATTCTTTCATTTTGAACTTCTGGATATTTTCAAACTCTGTGTATTGAGGATGTTTGTTTCTGACATTATAATATAAGAAGCATTAAAATATCTATAATTACACAGTCCAGTCACATTAATGTGACCACCACGTACCTTCCATGTCAGAGTTAAATAACCAATCACAGAAGGCAGGTGGCAGCACAGTGCAGTTGAGCGTATATAAAGGGTGTGTGAGGGCTTCGGAAAACATTTCAATCGTTGGCGTAATGCAGAAACGAAGCGATTTATCCGACTTCCAAAAGGGCATGATCATTGGCTTTCGGGCCAAGGGTGGAAGCATTTCCGAAACGGCTGAGTTTGTGAACTGTTCGCGTGCCGCCGTGATAAAAGTGTACCGTGCATGGCAAAATGGGACTGTCCAAAATCAGCGACGTGGCAAATGTGGTGCACCACGGGCCATAGATGACAGAGGCGAACGACGGTTGCGGAGATGCGTTCGGGCAGATAGACGGGCTACCGTTGAGCAACTGACCACCAAAATGAACCAAGGGGCTACCAAAAGTGTCTCCCAAAGTACTATTCAGCGAACATTGCTGCGTCTGGGCCTCCGAAGCAGACGCCTGGTTCGTGCACCTATGCTGACTGCTGTTCATCGACGGCGAAGGCTAGAATTTGCACGCCAGTACAGCAGCTGGACGTCCACTGAGTGGCGACAGGTTGCGTTTTCGGATGAATCGCGTTTTATGCTCCATCGGACAGATGGACGTTGGCGTATAAGGCGTGAAACCTCTGAAAGGAACCACCCTGCAACCATTGCCGGAACGGTCCAAGCTGGAGGCGGGAGCATTATGGTCTGGGGAATGTTTTCCTGGCATTCTCTAGGTTCACTGATCATTGTGGAAGGCACAATGGATCAATACAAGTACGCATCTGTCCTTGCGGACCATGTTCACCCCTACATGCGCATTGTTTTTCCTCAGGATGATGGCATCTTCCAGCAGGACAATGCGAGGTGCCATACAGCTGCCAGTGTACGTGCGTGGTTCGAAGAGCACCAGGATGAGTTTACCGTCCTCCCCTGGCCAGCAAACTCACCTGACTTAAACCCAATCGAGCATCTGTGGGACCATCTCGATCGAGTTGTTCGCGCCATGGATCCTCAACCGCGTAATCTAGCGTAGCTGGCCACGGCATTAGAGTCGGCATGGCTCAACATCCCAGAGAACACCTTCAGGGACCTATGTGACTCTCTTCCTGCACGTCTTGCAGCAGTCCGCTCTGCGAAAGGTGGTTATTCTGGCTTTTGACAGATGGTCACATTAATGTGACTGGACTGTGTATAAGAACATAACTGTATGGTTCTCTAGTGTTAAATACGGATTTAGCCATAAGCTTATCAAAAGCAAGATTGAAATGCAGTCATAATGCCGGACAGAAAATAAGACCTAACATGAGCCTAGATCCTACTCTCATTTGTAATTTTAATATCTTCTACAGTATAGTACTTTGTTAAAAGCAAACCCAAATTAACAAAAATAAGAACTGCAACAGTGTTTTTAAAATAAAAAAACCATCAAATACTTCCAATATTCCAATACTTAGACATCCCCTAACTATACATATATTTACACATACATGAGATTATAAAATCATGGTTTTTATATATTTTTTTCAGTTTCCTTCTGCACTTCCAATTTTCCAAATCAAGAAATATACCACAAATTTCAAAAATTAAAAACAGATCTTCAAAGCCACGTCAAAGATACACAGCAACATATCACAGCATTCTGAGGATGAATTTCAGCAAATTGTTGATGATTCAACATGATACATTAAATTTAAGATTTCTCAGAACAAGCAAATTATCTCTAGTGAATCATAAAAAGAAAATTTCTAAATAAACAGAAAATCTGCAATACATGGTGATGAACTTCATGAAGTCAACCTTTAGAAAACAGAATATATTTTAAAAAGGTATATTCATGTGCAATGGCATTTAAAGAAAACAAATTAAAATGATCAAGAGATATATAAAATATATATAAATCATATATATGTTTGAAAATAATAAAAATGTTAATATAACAGATTTTAAGAATTATCTCCTAATTTTATTTTTACTTATTTATTATATTTTATTTTTTTTTACATTTTTATTCATATTTTATGTTTTCTAATCAAATTTTTATTTCTTTATTTCATATGTTAGATTGCATCTGTTTTACATGTTTATTGTACTTGGCCGACTTTAATAAAAAAAAATATATTTTTAAACTTTTTGCTTGTTAATGATTTTGATGCAATAATTTTTAAACTGTTTAACCTGGCCTCTGGCATTTCAAAATTCATATTTTTTGCACATTGTTTGTACAAGCAGATTTTTGAACAAAAAATAAAAATTTGAGTTGTTTGTTTATGCTTTCAATGTGGTAATTTTGGTTTGTTCGCACTGCTTGCTTCAGCCCATACGGATTTGACTGACAACTTTAAGTGTTTTCCTGAGATTAAGTTTTTAAACTTTCATTCGTTTCTTTATTGGTTCAAAAATAAGATGATTTACTTACTTCTTTAAGCCAAGCCCCTCACAATCATTCGGTAAAAGATGTAAATTTCTTTTTTTTTTTGGTTTTGTCATGTTCCCTCCCTTTTTTTCTTGCAGTTTGCCATTGTGCTTCTGGTATTTTGTTTTCTACATATATTTATTTTGAACAGAATATCGGATGAATTTTAAACACATTATTTTAAAATTTATTTTTCATTATATATATATACAAATGTATAAGGCAGCCCCCTTTATAGTTGTAAATGGGATTATTCATAAAACATAGAATGACTTATTTGAATAAGTAAATTGCATTTTTATACTTTTTCTGTACAGTCCTACTAGTTTTCTTTAATCTTACTATAATTTTGCAATTTAAATGTTTTTAATTTTTTTGAGCATTATATGTCAAAAAGAATTTTATTTTTAGGTGTTTTATTCTCAGAGTACAAATGGCATGTCGAGAAAGTTCAATGGCAATTGTGAGACTACCCAAGATATAATTTTGCAAAAAAGGAAATTTATTTAAAATGGTTTCACAAAAGTTTTACAGTGTCGAGAAAAATGAAACATGTTGTTCAGCATTCATTAACTGACCTAGTTTGATGTTTCAAATACTTGACAAGTTCTGCTTGAAACATTAAAAAGTAATATGTTGTTTTTATCATTTTTCATTGCTTCTTTTATTATTATTTTTTCATTTTATTATGTTAATTTTAATTATTACACTACTGCTATAACAAATTTTAACTTCCTTAACTTGACCTAAACAAACCTTGACTTTACAACTCTAAAATATTTTTCACTTTTACTATTAAGACATTTAATCTTTACCTTATACTTTTTTCTCAGACTGGATAATCAAGATTTCTATTCCTTTTGATTTGAGGAAAGTCAGTTTACTCATATCTTTGTAATACTCTCTCAAGATGCTCACAGCAGTTTCATCATCACATGAGATTTTGCTGTCTGTAGTGAGGACAGTGTTACAGGCCACAGACTGAAACTGAATATGGCCAAGGGCCATATTCAGATGCCATAATTTTGTGTTAGGAGCTATGGTATCGATGTTGCTACATTAGTCGCTCCATGCTTATGATTAATATGAAACTGTTTAACAGCAGCATAAAGTC
Organism: Stegodyphus mimosarum; assembly: GCA_000611955.2. NCBI lineage: Eukaryota > Metazoa > Arthropoda > Arachnida > Araneae > Eresidae > Stegodyphus > Stegodyphus mimosarum. The sequence continues at coordinate 126,323 of KK113992.1, forward strand.
TCTTGAGTTCAACTTTGTCATCAGTGATACCAAACCTGGAGAATGCCCTGTGTAATGCATTTATCTTTAGGATGAGTGCTCTCAACTCAGGATCCTTATGTTGAAAGAAAGCTTTCAGTTGTCTGAAGTTACCCATAGGAATGAAATGATGGGAAGCATGATAAATTGCTTGTTTGAGAGTATGCCACTCCTGCTCCAGATTATCAGTGAATGTCCCATACCAAGAGCTCTTTCAGTAAGCAGCCTGAAGTAATCCCCAAGTAGCCCTTTTGAAATTCCAAAACTTCACAGACTTTATGCTTACACTAGTCTACACATTAATTAGTATGGGTAGATGATCACTGCCAATACTGTCAAATCTAGTCCAGTCGCAGTGTGGGTGAAGCTCAGGGGTGACAAAGGAAAAGTCCAAAAGCAAAGAAACTGCTGCAGCTAAAAGAATTACGAGTGGGAGAGCATCCATCAGCAGCATTCAAAAGGTTGCAGCCCTTCTTATTATTCATTGAACATACCCAGGAGGAATGTTTGGCATTAAGATCACAAAGAAATATGGAATTTTTATCAGCAAAGAACTCATCAGATAAATGAACTTGATTTGGCAGGTGGCACGTGTTGAAGATGTTAAATGCCCTATTCTTCCAAGTGATGAAGATACCTAGTATCTCCAAATCAGAGTCTCTTTAAGTCATAGAAATATTTTTGTAGTTGATGTCTCTAATAAGTAAGGCCAGGCTGCCACCCCCATGGGGGTCTGTTCAATCGATAAATATTAAAGTTTATTTTTAATTTGATAACGGAATGCTCTTTAGTTTGGTTTCCTAAAGGGCATTATCTGGGCACCATACTTATTTGCTATTTCAATCAATTGATCCAATTTAGTTCTCATGTCTGGAGTTGACAAGCCATTGAGTTATTACACTGTCTGAAATAATTACTTTTAGAAGTAACAAATGTAACATCATCATTTTCCTAAATTAAACTTCCACATCAAAAAGCAATACTTACTTTTATGCTATAATATGACATTATTTATTTTTCATTCACATCTTCTCTCTTTTTATTGTCAAAAAAAGATAATTGCAGAGTAACATTTCAGGAATACTTACCAAGAGACAAAATGAACTATTTCATTTTTGTAGTTTTAAATTTTTTGAATATTCCAATTCAATAAAACAAAGGCAGGAAAATTATTATTTAGTATATAAATACTATGATTTTATTTAATACTCACAATAATGAATTATGATGCTCTCTTTCCATCTGTCTGAGTTTAACATTTTAATGAGCACGAAAAAGCTTAACTCACATTTCAGTTAAGCACTAATGTGGGCACAAATGAGCCAGCATTACAAATTTACAACTGACAGATATTGCATGAATTTTAGAAGAAAGTACTGCTTAATTTCACCGAAGAGTTACAGCAGTAATATTTCAAAAGGCTTTACATTTGAAAACTTTGCATATTTTCATGCAAAGTAACTTCTTCTTTACAAAAGACTCACAATTCAGAATTTTTCATATGTATAATGCGATGATCAGTCAATTCCTGGTAAAGAACATTCCATGAAAACAGCCTTCCTGCTAGGCTGATAGTGTTCACATGCTCTGTAATTAATCAAAACCCAGCCCAATGAAAAATATGACAATTTATTAAAATTGTTTTATATTAAATATCAAATATGATTCACAGCCTTCTTCTCAATTATTATTGATTATTACACTGAAATATACATAAGAAAACTTTTTCTATTCAGGCTAAGTTAAATAACAACTAGAACATGTGCCGCCAAAACTTCATGAGCTACCAACAGGTCACTGGTTTTTGATAGCTCACGTAAAAATACTTTTCCTTTAAGCTAATATTAAAAACTAATGTAATAAATACACGACTATATAAAAAATTCAAATCACGAGACATGTAATGAATAACGCCGTAGCAAAAAACTGCCTTACAGTTTAAAGTATACTGCTGAATCAGGAGTTGTGCAGAGCTGATATTAAAAATTATTCAGATGTTTCATACAAAATTCATCAGAAACAAAAGTTAAGTCATTTGTCTCTAAGAATATCACTAAAATTGCAGAATCTGTTTGAATTTTTACCTCAAAAGAAAGTTTCCTCTTTGAAATTTCCAAAGCATTCATCATTATAATATTAATGAGTAAATTTCTAATAAATGAGTTAAACAAGCATTGTAAATCTTAATTTTTGTAAAAATGCTCTAAACAGTAGGTGGTACTCAAATAACTTAAAATTTTAGAATACTGCATATATTTATAGAGTTCAGCAATAATCATATCAATACATAATAATAGGATATGGAACAGTGTTACTTACACTGTATTGTTAGGTTGAATGTTTTGTGTAAAGTATTTGTAAGAAAACTTCAAGCAGACATGCTTGAATTCAAGAACCACGCAAAAGCCGGAAATATTGGACAGATAACCCTGCATTTGGAGGGAGTGGAGTAATAAATCATTTGGACGAACAAGGATATTGGGGGAAGGGGAGAAAGAATTATGACAGCAAGGAGGAATGAAAGAAAGTAGAGGCCCAAACTGGCTTTTCCCATACACTCCCTTGAAGCACTGATCCCCTTTTGTTTACCAAAATATTCAGTGACTTGTCAATAAGATCGACAGGTTTTGGCATTTTGTAATTATATCACAAATATAAGTATAAATGTATATATATACTCTTTTTCTACAATATTTCAGAATCCTAAGTATGTAAAAAAACACATTTTTAAAGAACATTTCATTCCAAACAGAATTAAATGCTAGATTTTTCCTATGCTCAGAACAGTTTTAATTTGAATGAAATGTTTTTATAATTTTTTGCTAATTACATTAGAAAGAAATTTTAAGGTAATTCGACTTTATTCAGTTAATGAGTACAAAAATTAAAATCAAAGTTTACTGCATTATTTATACTAAAATCACATATTATTTCTTTTCCATTCCTTCAGGAAAAGCATAGGTATGAAAACAAAGAAGAGTCCAAGACTTTCTGTACACGATTCCTGGCGATATCATTCTAACTGTCAAGCAGGTTATGACAGGAATGAAAATGTCCTACAAAGTCCCGAGTTGTAAACTTAGAACTATAGGTTCTGTACAAGAGATAATTTTTGCCCCCTCCCCCCGTATTTAATTACAATCTTCCATAAAGTTGTACTTCTCTCGGGAACGAAAAATTTACTGCTCTCATAAGTTCATTGTACTTCCTGAAGAACCTGGCCTTTGACATCTGAGTGGAGGCTTTTCTGCTATTTTAACTTGATCACCAAAGAGTTTGTTTTTCAGAGAAAGACAGCATCTCAGATGTTAAATTTGGTTTTTAAGGCAGGCTTATTATTAAAATAAAATTTTCGATATCCAAAGAATTTTTTGCTGATATTGTGCTTCAGTTACCAGTTACATAAAAGTGCAGCAACCCTCTTATTCAAGGGCTCCAGTGCACTCTGGCTAGAATTAAAATTTATCTCAAAAACTGAGAAGTACCAGAGTCGGGCTCAGGTACAATTTAAACTCGAAGTAATGAAATTATTGCTGAATTTCGCAGTCTCCGTTACGTGAGAAGAGAAAACTTGCTACCTCTCGTTTGAGATAGAACTCAAGACGGTTTGTTTGTGCCGCCATCTATTCGCGAAAACACAAACTTCTCATTGGCAAGACGGTAATCATAAACACCATTTTACAGATTTTAGTCTTTTTATAAGCAGATATATAAACATATTACTCACTCTGTCAGCCACACCTCCCGGAAGAATGGTTTTGACAACTACTCCGGTACTACGGCCACCGATGATTCCAAAGCCAAGTCCGGATCCATCGTTTATCAGGTCGATAGATTCCACTTGAGCCCATTCAGTGTTCAGCTACGGGGAAAAGAGAGGGTTATTAAGAAGATAGGAAAAAGAAAGTACACGATTATCAGAATGCGTTTAAAATCAGTAAAGAGCCGATAAAGCATGTGATGTAATATTTTGACTATTTTCATGAACCATATGATTTGAAGCATTTTAAACTAGGACGGGAGGGGGGGGGGAAATCAGGTTTTTCATGAAAAAAATTTAAAAACGGGTTGAATTATACAGAACCCAAAGTTTTAAAACCTAATTTATATCATAGTTGAAAGCAGTAAATACTTACAATATGAAACAATATTAAATAAATGTGAATCTCACATGAAATGTAATTAATTGCCAATAAGCTCGAAAATATAAAATGAAAAAAACATTTCGCTGATTATATGAAAATTTTGTATATAAATAAGACAATGAATATGTCAAATAAAATTCAAACTTTTAATCTGCAGTGATTAGTTTCCCTTTTAATTTGATTATATTCTTATCAAAAAAAAGTTACTAGTATGCTTATAATAAATCTCTTTCATTTAAAAATCTGAAATTGATTCTTATACAACGTTTATGAGGATTAATTAACAGTACAAAAGAAAACAAATAAATAACTAAAATTTTTACCATCCCCCCTCAAAAGCAATAATATTAAACTCTGCACACTAAACCCTAGAGTAAAATAAAACCGCAACTATATTATTTTTAAGCTAATCATCATACTGTAACCAGCATATTTCTTCTCAGATGCTTTGTACTGCAAGTACGCTTTCTTCTATTTTTTCTAGTTCATATTTCAAATATAAAATAAAAATGTGAAAACTACAAAGATCAAATAGATATCTTGTGCCGGTTTACTTGCGCGCCACAACTTAAAAAACGTTTCGTGAAGAATAAAATCATTACATGCTGTCAACTTGGTGACAAAAAATGTCGCCAAGACTTGTCAAGAGAGTTCTTGCCTTTACCTCGACTTCTAATTGAACTTTTTTTACAATTTAAACCTTGATCGATTTTGAAATATAATAAATTCTCTTCTGAATTGCTTTTCGGATTAATTAGCCATTCCTTTATCTGGTCTGGTAAACATCGAATCGGGAATAAACAGAATTTGATTTGCAATTGCTAGAAAATGAACGCGTTTGGATACGTGAAATTGAAATATTTAACCTAGAAACATCGCTCCAACTGGAATACATAGAGCTTTGCAAGCAAGGAAAATAAGTATTTTTGTTAAAGAACTGATTCTTGCATTTCTGCGCTATAATAATGTATAATTGGAGCAAAATACAAATGCACATTTCTTCCTACGCAATGCTATCAAATTTTAATATATCTAAATTTAAGAGCGATAAAAAGTGATAATTTTATCATGTTTCTGTGCTAAGGTAGGAATCCAGTGGGAATCCGAATAAGTTGCGAATAGAACATTTTTAAAATATTACTCCATATTAGATAAGAAAGAGAAAATTTTTTTAAGCGTCAGAATAAATTGATCGATAAAGGAAAAAACGGAATTTCTTGCGCAAAACTTTTTCTGACGATAGAACGCAATAACCATCCAATATAAAAGAAAACAAAAGAGTACACTCTTCTGAGATATAATAAAATAATCGTATCACACCACCCCCCTTGGAAGCCAAGTAAAGTTTTATTGATGAAGCTGTTCTGGTTTCTATTAACCTAAAGGAGAATCTAGTTCTCAAGGTAAAATGGGCTGACCACCTTTAGAGCCAAAGCTCACATGACAATGTTGGCTGTTGAAAGAAGAAACACAAGTGATGTATCATGCGCTCTCGGCTACATAATACCGTTTTGTGCGTTAGTCTTGTTGGTTTAGGAACATATATATATACACACACTAGTCATCAAAATTAAAGGATAATGAAAAAAATAATATGTAACTGATACTTAATGGAAAATTCGTACAAAAGCATTAGTTAACATAAATTACAATGTTTCGCAGTTGATTATTCGCAAAATATTGAAATTAAAGCCAAATTTATGGGAACTGGAAAATGACGGAAGAATTAAGTCACTTCTTGTGGAATTTTTTTTTTTCTTTAATATGGTGTATGGTCACTTCGAACAGATATGCATACCTCACATCTTGATTTCATAGACTTTGCAAAAGTGTTGATTAATTCTTGCGGAATTGCATACCACTCTTCTAAGAGTGTCTTTTTCAGCTCCTGGAGAGTCTGGGAGGAAACTCATGAGCTGAAATTGGCGTCCTAAAGCCTCCCCTACATGCTCAATTGAGTTCAAGTTGGGCAAGTAGGTGGCCAATACATTTGAGTGATATCTTCTGTTTCCAAGTATTCTGACACCATATATGCTCCATGATGCCGAGCACTGTCATCCATTAGCAAAACCTCTGCGCCAACAGCACGCCAAAACAGTCTAACTTGCGGTTCCAATATTTCGTCCACATATTTCGCAGCGATTACTGCAACCCCATGAAAGCTATACAGCTGGGTGTGAACATTTATCATGATTCTTCCGAACCCATTAAACAGCGAACGGTGAAACGGGATATTTTATTGACAAAGGGAAAGAAAGTTGCGTAGTCCGTACTTCCTTTCTCTCTCAAGATCAAAATATGTCTTCAATCGCTGTTCAGACTATATTGTTCAGAATATTTCGTACTAAATCGCTGTTCTGGATTCATTAGTAAACGACACTCGGTCACCTTGGCTCCATTAAACATTACGAGGCCACACCAGTTTAAACGCCCCTTCTGGAAGCTGGAGTGGATGGGACACAAACAATTGGATTTCTCGCATACAGTTCAACATCGTTAAGCCTTCGTGCAGCAATAGAACGGCTAATTCGAGTTCCCGTGCCAATCTGAAGATCTAAAACCCAATCTATTCTAGTCGCTTCGCCGTTTCTTTGCGGTTCGTGACAACGACAGAAAACTATCTTCTGATGCAGTTGTTGCTCTCGGTCGCGCTTGACCAGGTTGCACATCAACTGATTCAGTGCTTAAAAAGCGGTTCCAAATTTCTGATTTGACACTCTGAAGGATATCCAAATCTTGGACCATCTCAATTTGTATTTGACCTGCCTCGATTTTGATGCATTTGAGTCATAATCTGTTGTTGCTGTTGACTCATACTCACTTGTCTGATCTATAGTCAGCCCAAGCCCGCGAAATTCCTCTTGGCAAGGAGTGTAGGATTATGACTGTCTTTGGCAACAGTCTTGAGTATCATACAGATGACAGTGCGACTTTGCTCTGTTCTGCTCCCAATGTTGATGGAAAGCACCCCGAGGGTATCGGTCCCAGGGTCTCCCACCCCTCTTCCCCTACCAACAATCTCTCGAAAGGGCTTTTGGCTGGAGTGTCTCCTTGCGGTATGAAACTAAACATTTACAAACATCCATGCCTTCCCCGGGATTTGAACCCGGGCCCTTCGGTACGAAGTCAGCGTCGCTAACTGCTATACCGGTTGGACGGCTTGAGCCATAACTACTAAATATTGATTGCTCTCAGTTACCACATTCATTTTAAATAACACTACAGACCGGAATTCCAACATACATCCATTGCGCACCATATTGTCAATCATCGAATTTACATATTTCCGCGCTAACTTTATGGGAGGAAATACAATTTTCTGCTCAATTATATTTAATTTACATATATAATTACAGCAATGGCCATTGTTTGCAAAACTAACTTAGTGAGCATATTTTTTCTCATTATCCTTAATTTTGGTGACCAGTGTACTTATTCATATAAAAGGAAAAACCGCGGAAATAAGAAAATTTACTAAAATAGGCTACACTGGTGAGAAAGGGAAGTAACCTATAACAGAAAACCTGATGTCCATAAACAAAGTATTCTGTAATTCCCCATCCAAAACTAAAACAAACAGAAAAAAAAAAAAAAAAAAAAAA
>KK113992.1:135805-146235 GCA_000611955.2 Stegodyphus mimosarum
CCAATGATCAACTTGTCATAGTGGGTGACCAGTTTTTGTATACCATCGTCAAAGAAACTTCCCGCCAGTTTTGAAAACCACGACTCCACAGCATTTTTCGTGTCATCGTCAGATCCAACGCGCTTGTCACCAAGCTCGCGCTTTCATGTGCAGGAACAAGTGATAGTCGGACGGCGCCAAGTCCGGGCTGTACGGCGGGTGAAAACCACGACTCCACAGCATTTTTCGTGTCATCGTCAGATCCAACGCGCTTGTCACCAAGCTCGCGCTTTCATGTGCAGGAACAAGTGATAGTCGGACGGCGCCAAGTCCGGGCTGTACGGCGGGTGATCGAACTGCTCCCAATAAAACTGTCGAATTAACGATTGAGTGACACCAGCAGTATGGGGCCGAGCAGTGTCATAGAGCAACACAATTCCTTTACTGAGCATCCCTCTTCGTTTGTTTTGAATGGCACGCCTTAGTTTTGTTAAAGTCTCACAATATCGTGCCGCATTAATGGTTTCACCTCTGGGAAGAAATTCAGTAAGCAAAACGCCTTTCCTATCCCAGAAGACAGTGCACATGATTTTTTGTGATGACATTGTCACTTTGAACTTTTGTTTTTTCGGAGAATGAGTGTGTCTCCACTCCATCGATTGTTGTTTGGATACTGGTGTGAAATGACACACCCAAGTTTTATCACCTGTCACAATTTGGTTTAAAAAGTTTTCTCCCTTATAACTGTACCGCGTGAGAAATGTCAGGGCACTACCAAGTCGCTTTGTTTTGTGAACATCAGTGCGCATTTTTGGAACCCATCGGGAACACAGCTTGCGATAATTCAAGCGGTCAGACACAATTTCGAACAAAACCGTGAAATTTGTGCAAATGGCTCTGAAAGAGTTGTCATTGTGAAGCGTCTGTTCTCATGAATTGCTTCAGTAACTTTCCTTACCAAATCATCGGTGACAACAGAAGGCCGACCACTCCGAGTCTCGGCGTGGACATTTGTTCGACTTGCATTAAACATTCTTACCCACTTTCTCACCATTCCATCACTTATCGCGTATTCACCGTAAACTTCTGTCAGTTGACGATAAATTTCGGCCGGTTTAACATTCCTCGCGTTCAAAAATTTAATCACGGCACGAATCTCACAGTCAGCGGGAGAACTAATTGTCTTAAACATTTTGAATGTGCACAGCAAACTGAAAACACAACATAGAGCAACCAAAATGGCGACAATTGAAAGTCAGTGAACAAGAAAGACTAGTGCGCATGCGCGGGACGCCTACCATAGCGTTGCGACGGCGCTAGAATGAAACGCTACTTAGTTTCCGAATACGCTACGTAATTAGTATATAAACAAAAATTAGCAAAATAATAACAGATTTTAATCAGTCAACTAAACAAATACTAAAGTAGCAAAATATTAAAAAAAATAAGGTCAATTCTTTGTTGCTTGCAATTTTTACAAATTACAAATTCTTCGTTCATTTTGCCTTTGAAGAAGAAAATTTTGTTATTTCTAACTGATTAAGTGTTGAGCATTCGGTGGTTGTTTCTCTTGGGATATACGACTTTGCTAGGAATTTTTGAGAAAATCTGTCATATTCCTAATCTAAGAATAAGCAGCTATACTATCACAATAACTGTGATTTTATGAACAAATTTAATCTTTGATCGATATTTGCAAAAAGCGCGGTAAAAATGCGAATTTCATTACTTTTAGAATAACACTTTGCAAGTAGTGAATAAAAGCGCCATACAATTAACGAAAAGTGAAACTATGAATAAAATCCCCATCCAGTTAATTCCGATTCACATTTTATTACGAAACATTTATGAGGCGCAAAAAAATGTAATAAAGGGAGAATGAAATAAACTACATCCGATACTGCTGCACGAAATATTTCTTGCATAAAATATAGGGTAGGAAAGAGAAAAAAAAGTGTTTCATTTATAAGTGATTCAAACGAAAGAATTTCATTTTCTAAGCACTGAACTTTACGATAAATTATATACTCAAAGAGATGCATTTAACTTCTTCATTACCAGTAGTTCCCCATCCCCCACCAGTCGTTTTCTTATACTGGCTAGGATTTGCACAATCTTGTCAACGCGGGCTGAGAAAATTGAATCTGACGGTTCCAGCGGCGCCTCGAGAGAAGGCCTAAGTTTAGTAAAAACAACACAAACTTTCAATTTAAGGGCCTTGGGTCAGGCCTCGTACTCCCGGCAACGGGTGGCCGACAATAGTTACTCGACGTAAATCCCCAGTGCCACCGTACTGGCAGGCAGCATAGTGATGACCAGTTAAATCTCCAGATCTTTCGGAAAACCCACTAACTTGTGGTCTATCACTCAAGAATCAGTGCCCCCGGGGGGACTTTCAGCGAAGTCGCAAGAGCAAGATTTCTTCTTGAGTACGTCGCTCGGGATTGGGGACCCTGGATGTTCGGCATAGCTTTACCATCACTTTCATGGGTTGCCTATGACAGATTCCCGCGCTGCCTTCCTAATATGGGGGGCGAGGTGCCAGTTTTTGATTGCGCTTTACGCCTGGTAGAGCTACTAAAGTTTCGTTCACATGGCAATTTAAAAATAATAAGAGGTTTAAGTTCAGTTTCGTTGCTAAGCAACAGACCTTGCAACGTTAAAAAAAAATTCAAGTATTTTACCAAAAAGTTCTAACTTTTCAACTTTCGCTTGATATAAGAACCGCCAATCACAGCGAGGCAAACATGGATCGACGGTTTCGTTCATTTAGTCACACTTTTACGTATCGTAAGATATTGTATAAAATAAATATATGTAAAGCAAACTTTATATATGTAAATATATGTAATAGATATAATAAATATATGTAAAAAATATATGTAAAGCAATAGATCCTTTTAACTTCATTTTAATTTGCGTATTTCTCCTTTCTGCCCTAAAAATAGCAACTATTTACAATACATCAACCTAAACTGCATCACTTCAAAATTAATCCGCATCCCACGATCTTACGTAACTCTGCAATACAGATACCTTATAGCCAATCTTTGAATACAGTTTCATTTGAAAGCAAAACGTTTTGACACTCTTCCACGCTTCTTCTAAATGCTCCCGACACTTTCCTACTTTGCTTGCTTTGTGTTAGGGTGTAGTTGCTTACCTCACTCTCTTTACCATCTGTATTAAAATGCATTAAACTGCCAAAAAAGACGTGTGCAGATTGCGCCCACAATGGCATGTAAATGAGAATATGAGACCGAAGAATTGTTCTGTGGAGAAATAAAATCATGCTGTATATTTTACATATGCACCGGCTACGTTTATCTGCAAGTTTCATCATTCTATCTGTTCCTATTTCAAAAGATACTTTTCTTTGCCACTGAATGGCAATGCAAAAATCAGTAGAATCGCACTGATTTAAGAGAACGCTAAAAGTGGCAACAGTGTGAACTTTGGCAACTGCTTTCGATTTGTTTGATGCAGCTTGAATACTGCTGATAAAATATTAAATAGGTTTTAGATTAGAATAATTTCTTTTGGCATTTTAATAAATTTCCTTTTAAACATGACTGAATGTTAATTTAGATAATACCGCTAAAGAACATGGGTAGAAATTTAGATGCGACAGTTAGATTCATTGTAGAACTTTCTTAGATACGCCGTGCCATTATTGTCTATTGTTTACTGTTTATGCAACAAAATCTACAATGCATTGCTTACATCTTATTTAAAAAACAAAGGGGGGGGGAGACACTTTTGTTCCACTACGGCGGATAAACTAAGAAAAAAAAAAGGAAGAGAGAATCAAATTCACTAAATCTCTACAACACAGAGCACAACATAAAAAATCACGGTAACTGGTAAAAATAAACTCGTGACGAAAAAGCAAATACTTAAAAATAAAAACTTTAAAGAGTGGTGAATGATTCACTGCATATATAATGTTCTCACAGACAATATGTAATTTTATATAGAGAGAATAAATGTGGTAAAATGAACGTTAAGATATTTGTATTCATAAAGAGATTAAAAAAATTTTTTTTAAATATAGGATCCCCGAGAAAGAGTGAAAATTATTTAAATGGTTTTTCTCTGAAAGAATTACGACATAATAACGCAGTAAATTATTATTTACCAATAGAATCGCAAACAAATATCACAGTGGCTACTATTTTTACAGCAAAGTATTTTTATGTTTTGTCAATCACCATTTTATTACTTTCTAAGAAATACAGTGTCCAAAACAGGTAAATGAATGAAAAATAATAAAATGAAGGTACCCCTTCTCTCTGTAGTCATCTTAGTAAAAGCAAAAGGAAGCAAATTCTAACTGGAGAACAAGCCAGGATTCAGTCGTTTCCAAAACTTATCGAAAGCCTGATCTCAAAGATACTCTTTTCACGGATAAACCAGAAATCTTACTAAACTATAAACTAGCATTAAATATATTTTGGCATTTCACTTTTATCCTGTCAAAAAGAAATAACCTTAAAATAATACGAAACTGAAACGAGTTTTGAAATTCAAAAAGTGAAGAACAAGAATTTAAAATCTCAATCTTAAAGTGAACTGTACAAATTTAGAAAAATTAATAAAATAATAAAAGTACATGTAAATATATAAAAATTTAAAAAAAATACATACAAATAAATAAAAAATACAAGCATAAATAATATAAAGGAGGGGAAGAAAGAAAAGAAAGGGAAGAAAAGAAATCCCGCTGATCGACATTAATTTCTAGATTAAATATTCCGCAACCTAGTACTTAAAAGTTTTTCTTTTCTACATAAAATGGCTTTTCACCGTTTCAATATAATGCAGCATTAAAACTTTTGGAAGCAAAATAAAATCATCAAATAACATTAGTTCACAGAACAATTTTAAAAGCAAAATGCAACCCTGTTAACCTTAACCTCCTTTACCAGTGATAGAATGGATAAGACTACTGATACAGATAATTTCAACACTGGCTCAAATCTCATGAAAAGGCAGGCTGCGTAGAGTTTTTCATATTTCCCATCATCCACAAGGCTAACAGAAGCCAGTTTCCATTAGAAGATGCTCCATGAAGACATCCCTTTCAATGCCCTTGAGTGCTGATTGAACAAGCAAACACCGGATAACCGGAAAGAGCTTTTGTTATTATCGTTAATTTCAATATTTATTAAATATTAATGAATGGAGAAAGTTGGCTGAAAATAATATATAATTTGGCTTAAGCGGCGTTTTATTCACATACGTTCGTTAATTGCAATAAAAACGCATACAAACATTCAAAAATCACACAGACTGTCACGGAGATGTCCTCGCAAGGGCAACTGGAAATGGCAGATAACGGATCAAGCTTCTCGGTAGCGGCGTTCGGTTCTGAAAGTGCGTTTTTAGCCACGGCTGGGGCAAAAAGTATTTTAAACTCAAAATGCGATTTCGAGAACGTTTTCCAAGCTGTCTTCTCACCACGCAAAAGTTTATGACACGGATCTGTTTTGTCTGCTAGATATCAAAGAATGAACAACAACATCTATTGTCACTCAAATACTATAAACATCCGAGAGAGAAGATACCACCATTTTCTCATGACCAAATAGCGATAAGTACTGTTCTTGAAGACTTCTGGTACATACTTCGCAACAAACAGGAGCATCTTATTTCTGTATGTGAATCAACTAGTATACTTTGCGCCTATCGCATCTAGCTTCTGTATTACCAAACGGGAAATTCAACATCGGCTGAAAGGTAAAATTCCTGGAAACTTGTGCAGGGAGTGGGAGAGTGGGAGATTTTTGAAAATGCCGTAATGCACATAATATATAATATTATATATATATATTACATAATTCTTGATATAAGAAAGCACAAGTATACCATTTAAATTAAAAATAAACACTTTTTGAAAATAACGTCCTCTAAATGGCATCGCTTTCTGTGGTAACATTCATATTCATAACTTTCTGCAGTGTGTTTCCAATAATGGACTGAATCTCTTCATATACCGTAGCTTTGAATTCATCCAGTGTATGACGACGATAGCAAACACACGATCCTTTAAATGGCTAAATAAAAAAGAAATCACACTCTGTCGATCTTGCAGACCGGTTTATATCGCCATTTCTGCAATGCACGGCATACCTGGAGCTTATAAAGATGGAGTTTTAAATCTTCGCGCAATTTTGCACTAAAACTCCGACGTATTAATCTTAATGACTTGGTATGTCGTGATGCAGAACGCTGAGGATTTCGCTTGAACGATGCCTTTACTACTTGGACAGTCTGGAGTTCGCCCTGTTTTCCTTGGTCCTACATGTTTCAAAGTTCAATGCTGACCCCTTGCTTCAAATCCTTCCGCCCATTTCTTCACAGCGTGGGCAGACGAAATCATATCATGGCCACGCAGTTAAAATGAAGTAAGGAAGCTTCACAACTATTATACTTTTTGTAATATGCTTTCACTGCGTAAGCGCGCTGCTCTCCTGATGATTGGTCCATAACAACTGAAATGGTATTACATATGCTACATTATCATGGTCTCGCAATATTGCGATATTTAGCTATGACCGTGTACTACGGGATTCAAAATCTTCCACTCTCGCGTATCATGCTGTATTTCGACCCGGCTTCAAGTCCTGGGAAAACAGAACGCAGCATAACAACTTTTCTTGTTTTCCCAGTGTATAACGTGAATGCAAAGCACTTTTCCTTAGAAAGTCTTTGGATAAAGGCGTTCCTTCCTTTAGGCAGATAGCTTTCGAGTACTTTATTGTAATCTAAAACAATACAAAGTGGAAAATGATCAACATCCAAAATTCGAAGGACATCATGCGCAGCATTTTTAACGCAGAAAAACTATCCAATCTCGCTATAGGTTAACTTCTGGAAATACTATTGTATAGTTCGATATGAATTCATGTACAAATGATAGTTTGTTAACAAGCACGCGCATTCTATGCATCGTACAAAGCCGTCACGTTAAGTTCGTAAAACTCATTGACAATAAAAATTTTCAAGAATTATCTAAAACATTCCACTCTCACATTAAATATGATATGTATGTGTCTTAATTCGCCCACTGACATTTAAAATTAAATCTGGCAACAGAAATATTACAGAGCTCGATAACGTAAAATGCTATTTTCACCACTAATTGAGAAGAAAAATTTTCCACAGCTCAAAAAAGTAAAATCGCATACACATTTCTTTAAAGGAAACCAGCCTATATAATGGTGAAATACAATTTCACACGTCATTCAATTTTTATTGAATTTAAGCACCTTCTGCCTACTTTCTTAAAGGGTCTGGCACAAATGCTCCTAATTAATATCTCAAGAGAACAATTTCGCAATTCAGTAGCACCACTTAAACCGGCGTCAAACCACCCATGACACCTTTGCAGTTATGGCACAAAGTAATGAGGCATAGAATTCCTTCACAGCAGAAGCTTTAGAGCCTTAACTCAAACACTAATTAGAGTACTTTGCAAACCGAGGTGAGGTTCATTTTTGCAATTATAAAGCTCGAGCGACGTCAGACTGGCGTTAATTGCAAAGATATAATGTGAAATAAGAATATTCAAACCTTTCGCATATCTCTAGCAATTATCTTATCAAATATATTTTAAAGCTCTGTTTGAAATCTAAAATTAAATGAAATACTAAAAATAAATAAATACATTTCAAACTAAGGGCATACAAAAAATTCTGATACAGCTAGCAAATGACCTCCCGCCAATTCCATGTTTTAAAAAACGAAAAGCAAAGCATATTAGGTTAATTGTTTGTAAACAAAATCTAATTTGTTTAAATCTAATTTTAATAAATAGGAAAGTCAGCAATATGGAATTTTTTATTATATTTTATTAGGTATAATCAGCCACGTGTAAAAATTTACTTTTCTAAATTTATATCAACATAATCAAATCCTTGTCCCTTTATTTTTCATTAAAAATTGTATTTTATTCGGTAGTTGAATAACATAATTTTGTTGTGTAGCAAATTTTCATGTAACACTTAATTATTTAAGTTTGACTTAAGATTAATTTTCATTATTCTAAATTTATGCTACACAACGTTATTTTATTTAATATCTTGTATTTATATTTGCTTTGGTTTAATTTTAATTAGTGGTTTTGGTACTTTAAGATTTGTACGTCTCTTCCACTGGTTACTCGTAAACGCGTTGAAACAGACAATGGAATTAGGTGCTTTCGTAGGTAATAAACTTGATTTAAAATTACTTAACTTAGGTTGATTCTCATTTAACTTATATCATTGGATGCAGAAAAATTAGCCTTTTAATTTAAGAGTACTTTCAAGTCTCTAGCTTAAACAGTTTTTAAGTTACAGTTAATTATTCAACGAATTTTTGCACTTCGAGTATTTTTTTTGGTTGAGGGGGAAAGGATTGAAAAGCGTCACTTTTGCAGTTGATTTCCAAGCCTTTGCTTAGGAATTTTTGTCCGTTGCCTAGGTTTGCTGGTTTTCCCACGCCTACGTCGAATTCTTGGTTCTTCTTTTGGCGGGCTTGGCGAGATTCGGATTTTTGTTCCAGTTCAACTCCTCGATTTTTGGACGATATTAGCAGGGGTTTGTGTGAGGGGTAGAGTTTCAGTTTATTCACCCTTTTGGCGAGTTTTGGCGATATCTAGTGTCCGGACCTGACAAAAAGCGGGTGCAGGTGGGATTGCGAAGCTGTTGGGACGTTTTCGTTTTTGCATTCGGCTGACAAGAAGATAACTTTCTCGGGCGCCTTGGGCATCTTGTTGCTGCAACAGAAAGGATGAATTTGTTTTTTTAACGGGGGGCTTATGGCTCCTGTCACGTCTTACTCCATGGCTTCGGAAATAGTCCTTCAAAAATGTAAATGAAATAATTCTGCAATAGAAAAGGAAATGAAAGAAAATTATATTTCCATGCTTCAACTACCACAGAAATAATGTCCTTCAAAATGGAAAGTAAATATTTCTTCGTCAATTCTACCATCTGATGAAGACTCAGTCCGCTTCTTCAATTTATAAGAACAGAAAAAATCAATAGCCAAGCAACCTGTGTTCCGACCTGAGTTTCCTGATGGCTCTGAAGTTCGTAATACAGAAGGCTGGATGAAACTTCCAAGTTCCTGCGTACTGGGTATTCTTCGAATGTTCGGTGTCCGCCAAGCTGCCGTCGAACCCCCAAATCTCCAGGTTCACATCTTCCGTCAGTTAAGAAGTTTTTCTTTTTGAACTTTAATGTTAACTTAAATTCTTAAAGATTTTTTTTTCATCCAAAATTCTCTGGTTTAATTATTTCTTGAATTTTTTTAAAGATTCTATTATTATCAGAATTTAACTTTTATTTAAATGTTTGCTGTAAAGAATTTTGAAAGGTAGAAAATTTAAATCTTTAATATTTTTGAAGATTTGCTGATTTAACTGAGATCTGAAGAAATTTGTGAGCAGTCTTAAATTGCTCTAGTTAAAGGTATAATTTTTTTTTCCCCTTATGGTGCAATACTATAGGTACTTAACTCTGTACTTCATTATTTGAATTTTCTCTTGTTCTGGGATAAATAAGGTGTAAGAACCTTACAACTGAAAAATGAAATAGAAAATTTTAATTTGTATCTTAACTCATAAAAATAGTTATTACTTAAACAATAGTATTTGAATTGAAGTGGTTACTGTCTAAGATTGCAGTATTTGTGGAAAATATATAAATGTTTAGCTATTTGTTTTCTAAACTAAATAAGGTAGTTCCCGGGGACTAGTATAATTTTATGTTAGTAAATTTGTTTGATATCAGTGTTTTAAGGAAAGTAATAAACTAAGTTAGTATTATTGATTTTATGTGTTTACTTGAATTTCTGATTACACAACATGGTTTCACCAGTAGCAAGGCTCTTCGGGTTGTTGAAACGAAATTTAAAAGGGTACAAACACAACGCAATTCATATTTGTTTAAACTACTAGTATTTTACAGCTTAGTATATAACAATTTTAATTGGTTTTTAATAAAAGCTTTTATATTATATTTAAAATAAATACTTTGAAACAAATATCTTAATGCAGTTTTTATCTGGGTTATTTCGTTAGTATTAGCAAACTAGTTAAACATATGTAAGTGCTCTGCAGAAAACATTACTGTTCATGGTCATTTAATGACTTACATGAATCACCTTACAAGAAAAAAAAATGTTATAACAAGGGTCGTTAGAGCGAAAGTAGATTTATTGTATTTAAAATTGTATATTAGCTGAAGAATTCTTGAACCGATTGCTGTAACGGAATGGCCGCTAGTTGGATTCATAATATATGTTAGGAACGAAAAAGCACATTTTTGTTAATGTAAATTCAACAACTGTATTTTTTTGCACTTTTATCAGAACATCCATAAAATTTTCAATAGACATGCAGTTCTCAATAAAGAAAGACTGACAAGTCTAAAATTGCAAGATTTCAATGAAACGTCTATGAC
>KK113992.1:146251-178066 GCA_000611955.2 Stegodyphus mimosarum
ATCAAGAAAGCAATTTAATTAAAAAATATTTCTAATAGTCCACAAAACAGATATATATAAATATATATTTTCAAAGTAAAAAAGATCAAAGTATTTTTAGAATAGACACTTTGATCGGTAAATCTTCGGAATAGACACTTCGATCGGATTTGGACTTAACTTTCTTGTTATACTTTTGTTGGTGTTGCTTATCCTCGAAAGATCTGACATATGTCAGATCAGCTCCAGAAAGTTGTTGACCGTCAAAAAATCAATAACAGTGAGGGAATACGATGTTAAGTCCTCCTTAGAAAGTCCGATGCAACCCAGTATGTAATTCGGTGAAGCTGGATGGTCACAGCATTTTTTACAAGCGGGGTAGATTTTTCTGCCACTATCAAAGGAAAGACATTTAAGGTGACCACTTCTTAGTCTAGCCAGAGCAGTCTGGGAGCCACGGTCACATATGAATTCCATTAGGGAGCCAGGGGATGTTCCTGTGAACCATTGGTGCGTAGGTGGATTACGCCATATTATATTAAGATCTTTCATTTGAGTAAAATTCTTGGTAAGTAAGTGAGAAGCCAGTGACAGTTTCATTTTCACTACCCTCTTTTGCCAGTTTATCAGTAACCTCAATTCCACTAATATCAACATGTGATGGGATCCACCGGAGGTGGACGTCGTGAGTCTGAGAAATCTTTCTCAGCCTGAACAGAATAGATATGCTGGTTTCATCGCATACGGACGACCAGCCACCAAGATGTTGTAGTGCACTGCGGCTGTCCGATAAAATCCATAGTTCCCCAAAATGACAATCGTAAGGCAGGGTGGCATCAAGCCCCACATTAATCGCAATTAACTCACTCCTAAAGACAGAGCAAGTGTCAGGGTTGCGTTGCTTTATTTAGTTTCAAAGTGAGGGGTTTTAATAAAGATACCGCTGCCAGTACGATCTTCTGTAGGACTAGCATCAGGATAGACCTGCACTGCATCTTTAGGAATGCAAATAATAATTTCCAGAGCCAGTTGCCTAAGAAGGTCTTCATGGTGAGTTTGCTTCTTTGCAGTGGATTTCAGATGAAAATGGAAGAAAACCCTCAGTAGTCCCGCTGAGGGACTAATAAAAGATCTTAGAGAAAGAGGTACAACCTCCCGAGAGATCAGATTCTGAGTTTCTGCCAAGCTAAAAGGGCTGTATTTCTCGAGTCTTTGATTGTTGTGCCAATTATGGAGATACAACGAAGTACGATGTTGGGAGCCATAGCTGTATATTTTATTGAAATGTTATATTATTTAAACAGATAAATTCAATTCAAAAATAAATATGGAATTTAAGGCGTATAAAGAAAATTATTAACATTTTATTGAGAAAAGAAATGTCTGATTGCATTAATTTACTGCACATAATTTACATTTACGAATAGTACTTGGATGTATAAAAAATTAACAAAATTTATGGTAACTCAAATAATTAAACAATATTTTAAACTGCACCCACATACGACAAGAATTTATTATACACCTGCAAATTTCATTAACAGACACCTTACTGAATATACATAAAGGATTTTACCCAGAAATTATATCAAATTAAATTCGATATGCGAGAGACAACTAGGATACATATTATAAGTCTTTCTCTAAACTAATTTTGTGATGAATTATATAATTACAGTCACTACAGAGAGCTGTGTTAATTAGAACTAAAATTAAATTAGAAGAACAAAGTGATACCATGAAATAAACGTTTAAACTTCTGCATAAGATATTAAAAAATCCACCGATCGCGTTATGGCACAGCGAACAAATTACATTTTATGTAACTTAAATAAAATATTCATTTCAAAATTTACAAACACAAAACTGGAAGCATATTTAATAATGGTAACAAATATATCAATAATTATGACACAAATGTTTTACGCACTTATTCGATGGAAGGCGCAAAAACGATTATTCTGTATTAAAATATGAAATATACGGCTTCATGAATACTTGTTATAAATTAGAAAAATGGTACAAATATTTATAAATATTATGAACTAGATAGACTACAAATCACAACAATCCAATCAGATTAATCAAAAACTATACCTTTAGAAACACTATTAAAATAATTACAGATTATTAAGACGCAAAGGTAACAAACACCATTCAGAAATGACTATTTCTTAGGTCGCGTGGATAATAAGTACTCTAGCAGCATAACATAATAGGAAGTGCAAAACGCGAGGGAGAAAATATACACTTTTCTAACATCTGAGAAATATGTTTACTGATTTCAAATGTTCATTTTTTTACACGCACACTCAATGCATTCTTACAGTTTGAAAAATAAATATAAATAATTTATGAACGGGGAGTGACAACATTTCTCAGAACTCGCATTTTGTGAAGCTGCTTCATGCTAGAAAATAATTCTTCAGCACTAGGAATTTGCATGCTGTGTGGAAGACCGATTGATGCCGTGGTAGCGTAATGACGTCCAAAATGTGTACAAATATGTGCAGATGTTTCTATAATCAAAATATAAAAAATAAAGTTGGTAAAGCTTCCCTAAATCACCTTTATTATGAGATATTCGATTATTTCTCCTTAAGACAGACCTCTTTGAACGAAAGGAATATGATTAAGAATTCCAAGGGGGATTTTTTGTTTTAAGACAGCTTCAAATTTCATTTTATATTATAAAATCTTTTAAAAATAAAATGAGCTAATTAATGGTTATAATTATTGTGGAATTCAAACAACAAAAGTTATCAGCATTTCACTAGTTGGACGCGAAAATGCAGAGAAAGACTTACTTCACTTTCGCGCTAAGCCTTCGAAATTCTTCTTGGCGAGTCTGCAAATAGAAGATACGGCTGGGGAGTTGACGATTCCATTCAAATTACTGAACGACAACCAACTAGATGGGGGAAGTGCACATCGCTAATGAAATTATTGGATTATCAAGCGCACGGACGATGTATCGTATTTACAAATAGTACATTAATTTTCCAAAAACTTTTTATTTACACCTTATTATTTTGTTGTGATTCTAGCAAGAACATAACTATGAAATATTATCAAGGTAGGGAATAAGTTATTAAACACTACAGATTGGAAATAAAGGGCCTATAATAACAGGCTAGCAATAACGATGATATAAATGAAATAGATTGGGCGTTGATAGTCTTGTAGATGCGTAAAGTAGTAGTTGCATATAAGATAGCAGTTGCGCTAATTTAATACTTCTTTACTCTCCATGATAAACATTTCAAAACCAAAAGAGATACAGTGGCGCTAATAATCCCGCTCGTTCTCGAATTTTTCATGTTTCTGAAGGCATCGGTAGAAAAATAGAGATGCTAATCTAGCTGGCAAGTTAACCAAAGAGTGAACGCGACGTATCCAAGATGAAAGCTGGCTTCAGAGTGACTCAGAATTGACTTTGGTTTACATTTCCCCCACTGGCGGTTAAAAATTTCGATACCCAAATTTAAAATTATTAACTGGTTGAAGCGTTACGCAAGAAACATATAATATAGATTAATTTTGAATTGATGCATTTGGAGTAATTTATTATAAATAATTACTATTATTAGAAAACAAAATGGAAATATCTAAATTAAAATAGAGAGTTAAGAGGAAAATCAAAATTAGAATTCTGCTTTATCTTACAGCTAGACACACACACACGCACGCACGCACACACACACACACACACACACCATCAAAATTCTTGCTGTCCATTACGGATTCAACATTCTACGTATCTGTGCAATCAGTTTTTCTACGGCATCGATACTTCTTATAATGAGCCGACAGAATTGAATCTGAGCCGTGTCTATCAATGCCTTTTCTATATGTCTAATGAAACGCATTTTGACACAAATCTGTGTCATCCTATTTTTAATAGCTTTATTCATAATCGAAGTTCTACGTTTATAGTTCTGATGAAAGTTTGTGCCATGCCTATTTTTCATTTTTACATTCATAATCGCTCGCTCGTCTTCTACTTGAGCTCTCTTACCGTTTCGACGCTCGTTCGCTTGCTTAGCCTCTGCCAGCTATTGTCCATCGTCCTAAAAACGTAATCTGCATAAAACGGTGGGGCGCAAAGCGCGCCCACAATGATGATGTGAAATGAAAAATAATATATGTCCTGAGAATTAATTATTCAGGAATAAAATTATGCGTGGGATTTATGGCTACGATTGTCTTCGAGTGTCATCTTTCTAACTAGGCAGTAAAGCCTCTCCAAGTTATCATAACGCAGAGAAACATCACCAATCCGTTGCAACTTTCTTTAAGTCATCCTATAACAATGTAAGAAAAAAGAAATATGTAAAAGATAATTTAAGTTAGCAGTAGCTTCCTAATGCTTAAATCAAATTTATTTTCCCTCTCTATTTTAAACCTTATACCTTTTATACAATTCCTTTATACTCATACGTTTCTGTTGCTTATCTAGACATAGCGATAAGTCGCTTAAATTTACATCGAGTCTTGACTTAGTGTATGTCACCAAAACAAGTGAGACTCTACAAAGAAATTTGGACAATTTAGTCTATCCGTAAAAGCTGAAAGTGATTTTAATGTCGTTGTTTCTGTACTGTACAAAGTAATGGTTTAAGAAGTAAAAAAAGTAATAATACTAATAACAATAATTAACTGGGTTACGGTTAATACGGTACTAATAAAAATAGATAAGAAGCACAACTAATATACAAATTTGGTAGGGGGGAAGAAAAGGAGGAAAAAAAGAAAGAGGGGGGACTTGGAGTCAAATACACTTTGACTTTACACAGAATATTCGTTCAAAGTAAGGAGGGGGAGTGCGAATCTCAGAGGTGATAGATTTTACCACTAATATTTGACGACGCACCGTTCCGAAAAGTGGATGCAGGTGCATAGGGTCCCTGTTATTGTGGAAAAATGTAAGTACTGGGCGTGTTGGAATTGTGGCATCTAAATATTACACTACGCTATGATCCGTTCACTTACTGCTTATTGAGAAACATTCAGCAAATATGTTGGTACAAATATTATATTTTTACTTATTGCAGTCCTTCCTTATTCACGATGTCCAGAAAATTTTTATGAGATTCTGAAATTTACTCTAAGAAACTTTGCAAATAGAAGCATGCGTCTCGTCTTAGCATATCAAGGAAAATGAGACAAAAGGCCGCAGAAGTTGGATTATAGGTAAAATTAATTTTATTGTCATTGCTTTTTGGAAGGAAAATTCTGCTAAAGCAAAAACCAGTTAACAGTATTTTCATAAAAAAGTAACTCAAAATTAAAAAAATATAATAACGATAATATAAATTTAAAAAAAAATGAATAAGTGATTTTGTTTGACGTCAGACATGCACAGGCATTTAAAGGAAACTCTAATACACACATTAGAAAATTTAAAAAAAAAACTTTAATCTAGAATTTTTGGAATTAAATAACGAAAACCGCATACCTCTACGATTAAAATGTCAGAAGGTAAGTTTTTTCGTATCAAGCTATCCATGTGTATCTTCATTTACCTGAAATTAAATGTCCCCATCCAGCTGAAAAATCTACACAAACTTCATTCTTATTGTTAAGTCTTAACATTAAAAAAGTGCTCAACACATGTTTCTGATTTATAAATGGTTTTTCTTCTCACAGAACAACAGGCAGTAAGAATGCAAGAATATTAAAAACTCTGCTTCCATTTAAAATTATACCGAAGGAAGGCGCATTTAACAAAATTAAAACTATGTGGAGAACAGAAATTAGAAAGAGAGTGTTCTTTCCAGCCTAATGCATTTTAGAAAAGTGAAATTACTTCGCCTAAAATTTTGGTGAGTAGTAGTTTTAAGGTATACGTTTAGCAGCATATTAACACTATTTCTCAGTTAGTCTGCATTATCTGTGTATATATTAAAAATATGCGCATAAGCAATAGGAATGCAAGAAATGGTGGCGTTCTGTTGATATTTATCTTCAGTTTCATTTATCTTAGAATGGACTTTTTTCATAAAGCAGTTATCTGTTATTAAAAAAAGGATATACAGAAAAAACCTAGGAGCTAATAAATGAAATTCTGTAGATAGTTAAATTGTTCTATTTTAAATAAATTATTTTCACAATTTTTCACTAAATAAAAAATTTTAAAATCTCTTCCTTCGAAAATAAAATTACTTTTAAAAAAGATCCGAAAGTATTCAAAATTTAAGATCGCAAAAGAAGGTTTGTTAAGGTATTTTATGCTCTGCTGAGTTAGCAATCTACTTATCTGCTCTCGGACTGACTCCTGTTAAGATTTTTTTAAATTTTTTTTGGGGGGGTGTAAGGTTTATCCTAATTTTATAACAGTTATTTTAAGTTTATGCCTCTTTCCTATCCTTTCTAGCTTCAGCGTACAATTTCCTACCAGAATGTATTTTCAGAAACGCGGTTAATGCGAATGAGTAAGAATAGTATTTAAGTCGAGGTTTCACTTACTTCCTTAGAGACGCCGAGTTCCTGACTAGCGCACGTTTGCCTTTAGCTACCTCTCTATAAGCTACCCTTGATCGGCTTCGCCGATTTAATTGAGATTTAGGGGCCAATTACTTAGAATCTTGATAGCCTCGGATATATCTTTCAGTTAGCTTTAGTTAAGCTACTTAAGTTTAATTTCATATTAATTTCAGTTCAAGTCCAAGTGGAGGCTTTGCTGTACGGTCCGAGTTAGGAGCTGACCGTGTCATATTTATTTTGACAAATAAAGGGTTGTTAACCCTTCTTAAGTCTTATGTCTCTGTTCACACACTTAAGCGATTATTCGCTTATTAGTGTTATGAGTTTCAAGTACTGAACTGTGAAATAAGAAGGTGAAACCCCACATGGTCTTTTTAGCTTTATTATCAAGCATCTGTTCCTTCGCACTTACGCCACATGTAAGAGAAACATACTACAGAAAAATAACGAAATCTTTAAATGTTGGCACGCATATTTCAATTTCCCCCCCTCATATTACCATATCAATGCTCATCTTTCTTCGTAAGATGGTTTGACAAAACTTTTTTTTTATCTTTTTATTAATAATTTTTTGCAAGTTTCCGTGAAACACAGTTTAGTAAACGCTGATGTAGGATATTACTGGGAAAAAATAGTTGCCTTTCTTATAATTACGTCACGCAAAAAAATTAAACATATTTAAAATTTTAAAATGTTTGAATATAAAATTTTGAAGCTGTTTCAGATATTTTTAAAGCATATTATTTCTATATAAACACACATTACACGAAACTATACAATATAATGCATTCAATATCCATTGTAAAATGAATATTAATTGACAGCACCGAATTTTATATCCCGAACTTCCTTGCGGAACAAAGCAATTCATTTCAGTTGATGATGAATTGGAACACCTGGTTTTTACCAATGGTTAGCAGATATTGTTCCAGATTCATCATTAACTAGATTTGTTTTAATTTTAACACATAATTTAAAAGTATAAAGCGTTCCCAAAAATTTTCGATTCGCGGGCTAGGCCCTACGTAACAATTTAGTGCGCACTGTATGAGATTAGATTAATTAAATTAAAAAAGAAACACGTATTTCAAATTCGGAAATAATTTATACAAAACGTTATAATTAAGCATATCTTCTGAATGACAGCATTTAATCAATTAATCGCAATTGGTAGAAAGGGTGAAATTATTTTCATTGCACATCTTTTGAAATCTTGAAATTACAGAAGACACAACCGCCACATTTCCTGTTCTATATTGATTTTTCTCACAACACTTGCTTTCTGTCACAACAGCGGTCGAAAACTCACATTCACACAAATATAACATCGCATATCAACTATTCATCTCTTGATGATACCCAAAGTCAGTTAATTTGCTGACATCGAAATTTGTCCTCAATGTATCGTCGCACGACAGCTCAGAAAGATATCTTCGTAAAGAAGTAAATTCAGACGGAGCTTTGGCTTTCTCTAATACAGTAGTCGCCGCTTGATGTGATAACATTAACCGAATGACTGATAATATTAAACGATGAGAAAAAATATCCTTCAAAACAGCAATGGGGTTAAATTAAATTAATATAAATATAATTAGAAACGTATAAATAGGTACTTTCACATCATTTTAATTAAGAAAATGCAAAAAGTTTGTTTATGAATTATTCATGATTGTTTTGAATGCAGAAGTTCCTAATGTTTCTGGAAATTATTTGATCGATGGCTATACCCCTAATATTAATACTCGGAGAGCATTTCTCATTGGAAAAAAAAAACATGCCAGTGTACGATCTAAAATTAGGCAAATAAGCAACCTTAGTTTGATGTAGATATTTTGAGGGCATTTTTTTTTTTCTCAGGAGAAGGAAAACAATTGCGCAGATTTTATTTATTTATTTATTTTGAAAAGAGAGACCTGTGCCTGATAGTCCTCAATATCGATAGAATTATTCAATCTATGTCAGACTAAGATAACTTTTCTGTCTAATTTTAAATAATTGTTGTCTGACATGGCAACTAAGTTATTTGGCGACTTAATCCCTTACTTCGTGACATTTCTCTGCCACTTGGCAGTTTTTACAATCTATTTTCACTTTATCTGGCGATTTAAAAATATTCTGTAACATTTTGACCATTTGAACCAAATTGTTGACCACAATCAGCGACGAATTGTCCATACTTTCATATACAGACAGGGCTTCGGCAAATCGATTACAATATTCGAATGGTATCATTAACCCCGACTACATTAAGTGGCGTCCACTATAATATATCAGTATTATGCTCTTAGAAGCAATTCTCAAATCAATTCAAGCTGATAGGGATTTTTCAGAAACACTGGTTTGTATCTTTCAGATGATCTTGTCATACTGCCTAACACATCAGTGTTCTAATGCTAAAAATACGTGAATTATGTACTTTTTCTACGAAAAAGCTATATTTTGCTAATTGTGTTTCTATGAGACTCTATAAGCCACACACACCTCCACACATCGCGGTACACTTTGGGAAATACTAGAATAAATGGCATTTCTCACACATGCTTTTGATGCGTAACAGTCAGCATCGATTCCGTACTGAAAGGGAACAAGTTTGATTCTTGGCATGAGGAAGTCAAATTCTTTAACAATTCCCTGTTTTCATGTTCCTCTTTCTAGATCAGGATCGTAAACAATACATTAATTACATCTTTGAGGGAAAAAAAAACATAGCACGCTAAGCCACTTTATGACCTTTAGGAGGAAAGAAGAAAAACTTCGCTCCTTCACCTTTCACTTAAGAAATAATTTTCCCCTTCCTGACATTTAGTTTCGATATGCATGACTGCTGTACCTCATTTATGTAGATAATTCAGATGCATATACTAATTATGCTTTATTCAAAAAGTTACAAATATGCCAATTTTTTTCGTTATCTGAATGAATTTTGATACGGAACCCCGGACTCCTCTGAAATTGCAGAAAAAATTCTAGTTGGAAAATAAATTTTATTCTCTGCTCAACTTTTCTGTTTAAGTTATTCTAGCTCATAAAAAATTATATTTGGAATTCTCTGCTCATTTAATTTAAGTTATTCTAACTCATTAGGTCGGTATTTATTTAAAACCTCTTTAAAGAATCTTTTTCGTAACTTTCCCTCAAAGGAATTAATAACATACCGAATGTAGCATCATCTCATAAATACTAAATTATTAACGCCTACGCTCAGATTATAAGACATAATTTATGAAATTTATAGCATAACCGTATAGTATAAGGAAACTTATTTATAGTAGGCATTCTTATGATATATGCAGATTTTATAATAAAATAATTTAGTAGATTTTAATTAACAAATAAAAAATTTTAAGCAATCACCATTAAACAGTTATTCGGAACTTGATGAGACACTGAAAAATGAATTAACCATTAAACAAAATAAGCATGCGTTTAGGTCATAAAAGAAAGGAGGCACCACAAAAATTTCCCATTGTCGGTTTTATCATGGAATGCGAGGTACAGCTAAGGGACCAAGACAGAAGGAATGAGGGGGAGGAGAAAAGCCTGCGTTATACTATAAATATAAGGGGAGGCACCACAATTTTTTAAACCCTATTAAGGCATCTAAAAAGCTTAATCCGGAGCTGGTGACAATACACAGAGGATAAATAATTCTAATGTAGATAAAACAGAATACACAATAACTCCCTTTCAGTGATTATTCTATCAGTGGCACCCCTTCCAGAAATGACTGGCTTTGAAAGTGATTTGTTCAATAATTAAGTGCACATTGTTTAATAATCACAAAATCAAAAATTCAAAATATAAGGCATCTGCGATTACGGAAAATCGGGCTCGATAATTCCATGCCTCAAGCAGCACAGACAAACCAGCAGTATCTATCTACCAGTGAACAAAATATATGTAAGTCTCTAATAAATCAGACTGGATCGAATTTAAAGGAATAAACAGAAAGCGTTTTTTTTACACAACGTTTACTGACGAACACCAAAGGCGAACTAATACTACATATACATAATTATGACATCACAGTTTTTTACAAATAAACACCACTGCCATCTATTGGCAATCTGAGGCTTCATAACCATAAACTTATATTTAACAACCAGAATTCGGATGGCAAGTTCAACGCAACAAGAATGTCTTAATGTCAATGATAGTTATGTGCAAAAATAGAACTAAGTTGCTACGTATTTGATGCAGTTTTATTCCTGTAACCCATTTATTGACTACGGCAAGTATTATTATAAGTTGTTTATCAGTAATTATATCCAAATCCAATCTAAAGATGTTTCCGAAACATATTCGTTTCATAACACAGGAACTGCGGTACACGACTTACTATAAAATATTCCTTACAAAATGTCGTCCAAGCGCGACTGCGCTATATTTAAACGCATCAGCATCAAAGAAGAGAATTCAAATGCTCTTATCATTTAAAAGGAAAATTTTGAGCATGCAAAATATTTACAGACTGAAATAAAGACGACAATTCAGATTCACACTAATTTGAAATCGACATTTACCAAACAAATATCTGAAGAAACTTCGAGGGCGAATACATTATTCTCTAATACTTTTCTACCAGAACACGCTACTAATCCTAAAATCATGTTTGACTATATGCCGGCTTGTCAAAGAGTTTTGTGATATAAAGCAACTTTCCTTACATTTAAAAATCAAATAATTCCTGAATACCAGAAGTCCCAAATACTAAAAATTATTATTATGCTTCATATTACAAAGACAAAACTCGCACATCCAAAATATTCAGATATACTAAGTTAAAAACATTTTAAGCCAATTACTGTTTTATTATAAGAACACTATTTTACTTTCCATCGCTAACGTGTAATATCAAATTGCTATTCCACACAAGGAATGCAGTTACATAGCGGTTGGTCAACAAAACCGGAACACTTAGTGAATGTAGTTCTCCAGAGTTCAGGTCAGGGTATACACTTGGGTTCAGAACCTTCAGTAATTTCGAATTTTATTAACAGCAGCGGAATCTGCAGTTTGAATTTTTAGCAGTATTAGAAGGATCGATATCAATCATTGAGAATTATACAACTTGAACGGATCATACACAGATCAAAAGAGAATAATTTATTGGTGCTCGTCTGGCCGGTATATATTTCACAAATGCAACAACTCTTTTTGATCTATCGAGGCCTCAATTCAGGCAATACCTAGAAAAGAGAAGAACTTCAACCCGTTTGAATAACTGCCAAGTATGAGGAAGTTATCTGGAAAGGATGTTAGAATGTTAAAAAAAAACAGTAGCACCCCCCCCCCGATGAAATTAACTTCTCCCGAACTCTTAGAAACGGCATGTCTGAAGACTGAACGGAGTATCCATATATTCATTATTCGAGAATAATAGCAACTACGACAAACGCCTAGCTGAACACGGATTACAATGAAATCAGAAGCCCCAAACCTGGCCAGCATACACTGCAAAACGTGGATTGTTCGCGGTAAGCTGCCCTTTTCCCACATCTCTTGAGATTTTACAAATGTGGAAAGCTCTTTAGGAGGCGTTGATAAGAGCTGCCCTATGCTCACATACAGCGTGAAATGTTTTGGTGACAGTTTGAGCCGCCGTTATGTGAAAATCTCCGAGATCCTCCCTAATTGTTCTAAAGGTTACATAATTACATCCACATAAAAGCTATAGATGAACAAATGTTCAAATTTGTAACCCGAAGAGCGTGCCGAATATCAGGATAGCAATGCACAAGTTTACATGGCAAAATGGTTTGAAGAACATAAAAGTGACCTTCAACATATTACATAGCTTGCGCAATTCCCTGATTACAATGTCATTCGAAGTGTCTGGGACACGCTAGTTAACAGAATTAGAAAACATTTTCCTTTTCCTCAGTTTTACAAGTGTCATTCATAGATCATATCAGTTATAAGAAGAGTCGGCATAACACAAGCTCTACTTCATTTCTTCCACAATTACATGAAATAATTATCAGGAATATTATAATTTGCTTAAATTTTTGTATAAATATTTATACAAGAATGTACAAATCTAAAAGTAAACATCCAAGCGGGGAGGATCTTCCTTATCGGTAGAAAAAATGTTAAAAGAATAGATTTTTAGAATAAAACTGGCGATATCTGCATACATTTCATAACAAGACAAAAAAAAACTATTCTTATAACTTTGCTGTGTTGCATATTTTCTGCAGCAGAAGAAGGGAGAGACTTTAAAATATAAACGTTTCTAAGAACTTTTCTTTATCGAAAATCCCTGCAATTTTCCAACTAAGCTGTGGAAAAGAAAAAATAAAAAGAGCAGACAATTTATTCTTCATTATAAAATACCATTGCTCCAAATTCCTCAACAAACGCAGAGAATAATAAAATACCAAGATTTTCATTATTAAAATGAAAGAAAATGCACTAAACTCTTTTGAAAATCTACGCTTAACGAGCCCTTAATGAAGCACTCGAGGGAAATAAAAAACATAATAAATGAAATAAAGACGTTTATGAGTGTTTAAAAAGCACTATGTTAGGAAAGCAATTTGCGGGAACGCAAGGTGTTTCTTCTGTTTCATTTTTTTTAAGCTACAAATTATAATAAACGAATTTATCTCTGCAGCAGTTTATCTTCCCCCCAAAACAAATGTAGACGGCAATTGAGAGAAAATAAACTACAGAAAAAATATATTTGTTTAAATTTATATTAAGCATTGGAGATTCCATGGTTAACAGAACTAGGAAAATTACATTTACCAGTATGAACTGACTCTGTAACAGAGAACAAAATTTCTAAACTTACAATATATTTTGTGTTTAACTAGATTTAGTTAAATTAATTTAATCAATCCACTATCACTGCTGAATAGTTATCTAATTACTACATTATTTGTCGTACACACGCATGGCTGCAATAAGAATCGTCTCAACGAAGAAGGTTAAATGCATTAATTTCGAAAGTACACCGTACTTAATTTTGAGCTGAATGCGAAACAGTATACATTAGAATCCTGATATCCAAGGTAATGTAGGTCGATGCTATCAAGGGCAATTCAATACTCTCACAAAAGAGAAGTGATATTATTTGAGATTTCATTAAACAGAATTTATGCAAGTGGGACCCTCAATTAAATTTTACCTAAGGCCCACTAAATCCGGCACGGTTATAAACATTAACTTGCTATTTACTGAAAGCTGAAAACATTCGATAGAACTGAGATTTAAGGAGCTGGGCTATCGAATTAGCAATAATCACGGTCGGATAAAAAGTACTGCGTAGACTGGAGAATAAGAAATTTCTTATTCTTTAAAAATATCTGAAAACAAAAAAAAAAAAAAAAACAAGTCTATATTATGAAAAATTAAATCATAAAAAGATTGCAAACATAAAATTTAAGCCATATTCAGAAGCTAAAAAGAAGAGGGTGAAATCGTTGTTTAAGGGACCATGTAAAAAATTTTAGTTTCTTAAATGATGTGTAAATGATTATTTTGTACCAAATTAAGTAAAACATTGATTGGGTTGGGAAACTGCTTTTATTAATAATGGAATTGTTTACAAAAATAATCAAACAAGAGGGTTATAAATCACTTCAATCTGATGTAATAGCAATTATATCAATTAGAGGTTATCCAAAAAAGAAAAATATGAATATTTATACAGTACTTTCCTTTTTAAATCGGTCCGTTAAGCAATGCTTTAATAGCTATTAAATCCATTGTGCAAATATAAATTAATATCATTATATGAATACGATACTTCTGTATATTTTAAATAAGCACTCAAAATAACTATTTGAATTTATAAAGAAGTCAAATGATTATTTTGGACGTTCATTTAAAAGTTCCTAATCAACTTGACTGCTTCTTGCAAAAATGTTTTCAACAACTATTCGTAAACTACCTTGATGACAATTCGTATTTTTCCACTCTCAATAATTGCGTAAAATGAATAGAAAAGCACAATGTGTGACAGTCATTATGTTTTTCATCGGAGCAGGAGACGCGAAAAACGTGCAATGCCCTCACCGAAATTCGAACACCGGACCTTCCAGTGTTAGCCGGATGGATTTTCCAATTATTCCACGAAAGCTTGCGGAAAGGAGAGGGAAAATATTTTACACACTTTCCCTCTTTCAAAGATCGAATGCCTCAGCTGCCAAATCCTGGTAGTGACAAGTTATAATATCCCACACCACCACCACCTGCATTTAGATCGCCAATAGTAGAGTGACTTTTGATCTTTTACAGAAAGGAAACAAGAAATTATCTATTTCCTCGCCGGGATTCGAATTCCAGACCTTCCGATGCTAGCTGGCAAGCTTTCCAATTACACCGTTAAGGCATGCGGTAAGAAGGAAGAAAATACCTTACAAATGTACAGGAACGGCAAGTAGCATTTCTGAAATTCATAATATACACACAGCGTAAAACAAGGAAAGGACATTTTTACCCCATTTATTTCAAATATAACGGGAACTTGCATTTGAAAGATGAGTAGGAAAAATGATTTCACAAATTAAATATTATAGATTAATCAGGGTATACTGAAGGAATTTTTTACTAAAGCTGACTAAAGGACTATTAACTCCTGAGGCAAATCTCGCAACTGTGCCTTCCTGAATGTACATTTCCCATTTTGAGGTTAATAGTTAATTTACCATACAGAGCAATCTATAATTCCATGAAATACTTTAAAAACTCTACGCAAACCATACGAAATTTTTCCACATGTGTTGCTTAATGAAAATGTTATCGCATCCTTTCTGTTAATCCGAAATTTTATTGACTGTTAATGCTTCATATGCTCAACAAATCACGATTAGTAATAACAGTATCTCACTGTAATTCGTAATTACAAAACTTCACATAAAATACTGAAATTTATACATCTGAGTGACTCACCAACTTTTCGAACAGCATTTCTTAAACGTGATCCAATTTTTTCCCGTTCCCTGCTATTTCTCTGATTTAAATTAAAGACAATACCTCGTGAAACCCCTAAAAGCGCAGCATTTTTTTAGGCATCTACCAACCTCGGCAACATAAATGCTACAAAGCAAATGTCAAAACTTTCAGCAAAAAATAAATGAAAAATCATTATTCCACTACTACTACTTTACATATAGGAATATATCTACTTCATATTATGTTAGGTAATACTGAAATAGAAACAAAAAATATTACTACATTAATTAATTTAAATGGTTAGCGTTATGAACCTCATAGCATTACATAATGCTTTGAATTTTTATTTAGTTGCGAAACTCGTAAAGGAGTTACATGATATCTCACTGTTCTAACGGCAGACAGTTTAAAGACCACAATAATTTAAATATTTCAATAATTTGAATTTTACAACTTCAATAATTGTGACAAAATTCTGCTTTTATTTAAAGATACGTAACTACGGCTGAGTCAAATATAAGAAATTTTATAATGAAACACAGACTACAAAATCTATTTTCGGTAAAGGAGTAAAGCTGTCGGGGCAGAGTCAGAATAGACCGAACACAAAAGTAGTTCGTGTTTGCCGAATAAAATTTTAAACTTTAATAGCATTTCTTGCTTATAAACAAGAATAGAGATACTAATTTTGACCCATACTGTTATTTTCGAATATGTAGAACCAGACCGCGCATTTAAATACGAATTCGAGGGGTACTCTGAAATTTTTGGCATTTTAAAATTGCACTTAAGAAATTTTACGTTTAGTTCGGTTTATTTGATTATGGCAAAGCACTCGTGGACTAGCTGCCTAAGGGAAAGGGGATGCCTTCGTGGAAGACTTTCTGAGGGAGACTGGTTCGTATGCATGTTACACATGCGGAAAACCGCGAAAACGCCGATGCTGCCAGCCGGTTCGCGGGGTTTGAACTTCAAACCGAAGTACCAGTGTTCAGCAATGTTATCGCTCGGTCGCTGGTTGGTTCGAAATATTTAGGAGTGTTCAAAGTGGTCTCCTCCAGCATCGGTGCACTTTCGTAGGCGAATTTTCCAAAGATTTAATGCCTCAGGAAAATCAATTGATAAAATGCACTTATAGCCTCATCAATTTCAACTTCGGAATGAAAACGACGTCCATGTAAACTCTTTTTTCGATTAAAAAATAGCTAAAAGTCACACAAAGATCGGGTGAATAGGGTTGATGTTCTATAATCTTGATGCGTTTTTGTTTAAGAAACTCAACTGTCTATATTGCTGAATGAGAAAATGAATTGTCAGGGTGGAGCATGAGGCCTCTAACCTTCACTTTTTAAAGAATTTCCGGAATTAGCGGTGTACTATAGTGAGTTAAAAAAGTATTGGCAATTGCCTATGATTGATCACATTATAAGGTAGTTTTCCCGCCTTCTTCGCATGCCTTCGTGGTGTAGCGCTCAGCACGGTCGATGCGTAACCGAGAAGCCCGTGGTTCGAGTTCCGGCGAAGGCATTGCTCATTTTTCAACTCTCCTGCTTCTAAAAAAAATCCTACTGACTCTACAAGTGGCGCCCGAACTAAAAGGTGGTGGATGATGATTCTCCATCACCAAGATTTGGCGATTAGGGGCTCTTTAAAAGGTGGAATATATAAAGTATTTTTCACGCCTTCTTCGCATGCCTCCGTGGTGTAGTGGTCAGCACGCTGGGCGCGTATTCCAGAGGTCCGTGGTTCGAGTCCCGGCTCATTTTTCAATACTCTTCAAAAATACCGAATGTCTCTACAATATTAGCTAGCAAAGGAAATGCTTGACAATTTTAGCTCATCATAACGAACACAGGAGGTAATAACCACACAAATCTAACGAAACTTTCATCTTAATATGCTTCTTTCACAAATATACAACAAAAACGTAAATTTACATCTCATTTACATTACATGTCATCCGTCACTCCTGAAAATGTTGAACTTCGATACGCGGGAAAAAGTAACCAAACTCCAAAACATCCAAAACTCCTCTGATTAACATGAGATTTTGCAAAATCTAATCTCTTTCTGCTGTTTATTTCTGAATGAAAGGTTTCTTTCTAGCTGCCCTTCCATAATAACTTCCTTTATGTAAAACATTCCGTATAGTCTGTAGACTAAAAATTTTATGCGAAATATTAGCAACATTTTTGGTTAACTGGGGTGCATTTATTTTAGAGTTTTTCTAAACCTCTTTTATAATGCCACGTTTTTCCCTTGCAGAAAATATTCGAGGCCGTCCACTTCTACTCTTACTTTCCGCTAATCTTGTCTCGTTGAACTTTTTTACAACAATTCTAACAGTAAATAAAATTATGTATTCCTATTGCATGATAAGTTAAAGCCTCATTTTTGAGCTGAATAATCATGTTTTTAAAATTAACATCCAACTCTTCGACTTCGAAGCCATTTTATCACACCGTTAGAAAAATAAAGTTTTAAAAGTTTTGAAGTAACATTGCAGACTTTATACTAACAGGGTTTCTTATCAGTCTAAACATGTGACCTCAACATTACAAAATTTGCCTTGCAGTTAGAATTTTGCGAATACTTTTTTTGACGCGCAAATTTACGTTTTAATTGTATATTTTGTGTAAAAGCCACATTAAAATATAAGTTTCATTAGATTTGTGTGTTTATTACCTCCTATGTTCGTTATGTCCTGCTAAAATTGTCAAGGATTTCCTTTGAAAGCTAATATGATCAATTATAGGCAATTGCCAAAACTTTTTTCACCCATTGTATTTAGCTGTGACTGTCTTCTGTCTTTCCAGCCTGATGGCTTCGACAAATCCTGTACTTCTGAAGGAAACGACTTGCATTATTTTCTTCATGGAACGTTGTCTTTTCACCACTGTGGGCATCTGCCCATACTTTAATTTCTTGACGTATTGGAACGTAAAAAAATGTTAAAAACGACGACGATGTGATGTGAAATGTTTTTAACATTGTCGATTGCTATGCGATATGCTATTTGAGGAGGTGTACTTTTTTACTACTTTGTACGAAATAAAGGACTTATTGTAATCAAGAAAAATTTCAGGTACCATATTTTCAAAGAAAATACCCATTTACGCCACTATCGAATGCAACTTAACGATGTTTTTGTGAGGACAGAATAAAGGACACTTTTCCCCCAAACGAGTAATAAAACTGTACCTACGTATGTATCTAGCATAATTAAAAAAGGAGTAGCCTCAGAACGCTGAAATTTTGTATACAACATGTAGTTGTGCACCACCGTTTTTGGTTGCAATCGGCCGCACCAAAAGCATATATATATATATATATATATACACACAAACACACCTACTCTGTTAATCGGCTCGGAGAGGTAGTTTTTTTATTCTTATATGTTGGTATATTGCGCATTTTTTGCTTTAAGAATGATTGATTTAAGCTGTTCTTATCTGCCGGTTAAGGTTTTTATACCTTTAGTTAATCTGCATACACTAGTTGTAGAATTATCAACAATTTAAAAGTTGTTTAAGTGCAGCTAAGCCTATTTATTTTACTATAGCAGTTATACTTGTTTACCTTTGAAACCTAGTGGAATAGTGAAGTCTTTATGCCTCTTCAGAGTATTTTTGCCGAATGGGACCAAATGGAAACTTTTAGTTTTGTGCATCGAAAAATCAGCCTTCTCTCCTGCAGGCCGAAATGCTTGTTTTTTGCGTAGAAACTGTAATTTTAATTGTAAAAATTGTTTTTTTAACTGTATTTGGTGTTTTATGTTTTTCTATGTCTTTGAATTTTTAATGAAAATATTTTGAGCTTTTATATATTTTTGCCTTGCCGCGAAGTGAGAACTGAAATAATTGAATGAGAAATATATCTTCAACCAAATTCGAGGAAATAAATTTAAATAAAAGTAGGGGAAAATGCGTATAATTTAATATTCCGTTGAAGAAAGTCATGCGGTGTACACATCAGCTTTTTTTTACAAGTTTCAACAACTGGAAGCGCTTTAAAAGAAACACATAAATGACCAAAGAGAGGAAGCGTGAAATTAATACCTCACTATTTCCTCAACTTCAATTTTTTCCCTTCTACATTATTTCATATTCATGTAGCACAGAGTATAATCTGCTACCGGCATGAAAAGTACACAACAGGGCAAACAGTTTACTTACTACCATATCTGAGGCCTTAGAAGATTCGCTGACCGCGGAAGGCGATCGCTCCAGCGAAACGGCGGTAAGGGGGCTCTGTTCGGCAGTCGGAATACCGCCCCGGGCCACGATCAATTCGACCAGGCCCCGGGCTTGTTGAAGGATGCTAATGGCTTGTTGGTGGGAGATGTTGCTGTCCAGCGGCTGACCGTCAATCGCCAAAATCTGGTCCCCTTCCTGAAGACGTCCATCTCTGCAAAACAAAAATAAATTCTTTATTTATGATAATTAATTACACCTACAGCATAACATTCCTCATTTTCTTCATCTTTCTTTCTCGATAAATGTAAGTCCAGCAAATAAACACATCATATATTTAGTACAGAAATTTAAATGAATCGATATAAAGCCATAAACAAGGTAAAACTTTGATTACTTCAACTATGGAAAATGAAAATTTCCCATAAATTGCTCGGATATTTTTTTGCACACAAAATTTACTAAAAATCGATGTCAACTTTTCTTGATAAGTGGAAGTTCATTAACATAAAATGTTAGATAATTAGAACTACTTACGAATGAAATTATTTACTTCACGAAAGTCGAAGTTAGATTCCAAAACAGCATATATCGTAGAATGTTCCTTAAAACAAGTCTGTGTCTTAAATAAAAAGCGATTTGTAAAATAATGGTTAGAGACTGCCAATGCACGCGAAGTTGAGCTTCAGTTCAAACTGCCTTCATAGACATTAGTCATTGGAATGTTTACAGAAATACGGGCACTTAAAAAAGCGTTTACTTGAAAAACCTTCCCTAAAAGCTGACGGTAGAGAAAAAGGGGATAGGAGATCCCTGATTCCATATCTAGGAATGCTTTCGGCCGAAACAAAGATGCACCTGAGACAGGTAACAGATGCATGCTTTCTTAAATTAAATAATCCAGTTCTTTAATTTTCTACAATGCACTCAATAAATAAAATAAAATAAATTCAATTATCATAATGAACTCAGATAACAAATTCAGTTATCATATGTAATGTATTTTAGAGCTACATACATATTACCATATAATGGACATTCAATAATATATAATCTACGTCATGAGAAATCGGCATATAATGAAAGAATTTTTTGCAAACTAAGAATTGAGAGGATGTTATAAATCAGTTATGCTCGCATGTACTTTATAATAATAATGTGGATTATTAAAACAGGAGAAAGATTTCAGATAGCGATGCTCTACATCTTAAAACGAAGGAAGGCATTACAGTATTTAAAAACATTCCCCGTTGTGAATATTTTAAGAAGGGTTGCGCTAACAAATGCACGTATCAAAATACATAGAGTATGTATGTATCAAAAACGTAGATTAAATATGCACGTAACTTCAATGAACGTATCAGAAAAAAATAACGAAATAAAACAGAGATAGACTAGCAAGAATAAATACTCGTGAATTATACACAAAAACAAATTTGTAAAACCTTTCAAACGATAGAGTTAAAATTAAGTTAGTTTTTCAGTTTGTTTGCTTTTCTTTTTTGTTTGAGGCTAGTTTTCCATGTGCTTTTTAAGCCAACTAATGAATGTGCTTTGAGAAGAACCGGCGTTTCACTTAAAGAGTTAAACAAATTAAAGGGGATATTTATTGGTACACCAATTAGAAAGAACAAACAAAGGAAAAAAATTGCAGGTAATTTCTGAAAACCTTGAAGGCTTCATTATTTTAAATTTTCTTTTATAAATATAATGATAGTGTATAACATAAAAATTGAATTACATATTTAACATATAATACATTCTGTCGTACGCGCATAAAGCCGTAATTCACAATTAAAGTGTAACAAATAATAAAAGTGAATTTAATTACTATTTTCCTTTTTAGAAGTGACTATGTAATATTTACAGTTGTACTTCCCAAAATAATGATTGCCGTCGATATTTAAGATTATCAAAATATTATTACAATTCGATTATATTATTATGGGAAAATATGACTACGAGATCACCTGTTTTTATGGTGAATTTTTAACACAAACTGGTCCTTATTTACATCATACATGATAAAAACTTTATGTAACCAGCTAATTTAATTCTCAAGAACAGAATCCGGTCTTCAAAACTTTAACAGCCAGGTTATTAATCAGCAAATATAGTTTGAAAGTGCATGACTAAATCTTTTGTAGTGATGAGCAACGGAAGTACTGCAGCTACAGTTTGAAAGATGCACTAAAGATGTCGAGTGGCAAGCAACAGTTCATTGATTCCTTATTTTAATTTAGTGAAGGAAAAACATTCATGACTACATTTTGCTAATATTTTAATGTAGAAAGAGTAGATATGTAAATGCATCTTGGAAATTCATGAAGCGTTATCAGCTGGGTCCAGTACAAAAGTGCATTAGCTATTCCCTTCTTCTCCACTGCCGATGGATGCTGTCGTTACACGATGATTGCCGCGTAGCCGTCGCACACGGAACCATACATCTGGTATCAAGAGCCATTAAAAGCACAGCAATGGCTTCTTTAGTGATTTCTTTTTCTTAACAGGTGTTTTGCTTCTGATTTACATATTTTATGAATACATACTTTCACAATGTATTCCCAATATGTTACGTTAGGTATAATTGCAGGGACCACCTATTATTTACACTGAATAAGTAGGTGTAGGCCCCTTACACTAGCCATCCAGAGCTGCAAAGCCTTCCTGGGGTCCATGGTACCATTCTGGTGCTGAGGTGCTGCTGATTTGAGTGGAGTCGCTCTGCGTTGAAGAGTATTTCCAATAACTGGATGTTCATTATTTCCAGACATATTTAATGGAATGCAGAGAACATCTACGCAACAACCTGTTGTATATGGACCAGGACGTCGCGCGCGTATGTAGGTGCACATACATGCGTGCATGTATATACACTAGTGTGCAAAAATTAAGGACGAGACAGTTTTTTCAATATAACTTTGTACAAAAGCTTTCCAAATCAACACATTTAACACCGTAAGATCCCCAATACGTAAGGACATGAGTAATGTAAGCAACACTTACCAAAAGAGAAATCAGAGGGATAAAAAGAAGCTTTATTGAAAAAGTAGCATGGAACGCAATGCGACTGAAGGCCGAAACATCCCTGTGATGGGTGTCCAGCAAGAAACATAAGGTCTTTAATAGGGGATATGATCTCCCCTGACTGCTAGGCAGGTTTCACATCATTTGTGCATGCTAGATATGTGGTTGTTAATGAGCTGTTGAGACACTGCTGCTCGTTCCTCTTGTAGCACCAATCGCAGTTTCGGAATCGTTACTGGCGATAAGTTACGTGCTGCCACGGGTCTCCCTAGTAAGTTCCGTACATGCTTGACGGGATTT
This sequence comes from Stegodyphus mimosarum, assembly GCA_000611955.2. NCBI lineage: Eukaryota > Metazoa > Arthropoda > Arachnida > Araneae > Eresidae > Stegodyphus > Stegodyphus mimosarum. Next base: position 169,138 of record KK113992.1, read on the forward strand.
AGATCCAGAGACCTTGCCGACCAATCCATGTGTTCAATATCTTCACTCTCCAACAGCTCTTCGACAGTAACTGTGCGATGAGGTGGAGCGTTGTCGTCCATGAAGAGGAACTGAGGACCCATAGCCCTTGTGAAAAGACGCATGTAAGGAAGAAGAACCTCGTTACAATAGCAGTCCCAGGTGACGAACCTCCTTGGGAGATATGAAGGTCGGTCCGGCTACCAAGCATTATGTCTGCTCGAACGAGAACTCCGCGACCTCCAAAACAGTCCCTTTTGATGATGTTGAAGGGGTTATTGCGTGTTCCCCGCTCTGTCCAGATGTGTATGTGTCTAGAATCGCAACTCAGACTAAATCTGCTCTCATCTGTAAAGAGTACTCGTCCCCATTCATTGTCTCTCCAATTCCGGTGTTCCCGGCACCACAGAGAACGCCTTCTCCGATGGGCAGGCGTTAGAGGTACACACCGTACAGGGCGTCGTGCAAACAGACCACCACCGTGCAGTCTTCTGGCCACGGTAAAACGCGATATCGGTCGTCCAGTCGCCTGTGTCGTGTGTCTAGCGATTTCTCCCGCTGTCTGCCGCCTGTTTCTTCTGGCCTGTAAGGCAATATACCGGTCATCTGCGGGTGTGGTTCCTCGTGGACGACCACTACTAAACCCCCGGATAGCTGTTCCTGTAGTTTGAAATTGTCTCCAAAGTCGTGAAACGATGCTGTGAGCAATTCCGAACTCTGCAGCCACACTTGTCACACTGCGGCCTTCCTCCAACTTCCCAATGATTCGACCTCGGGTAAAAGCCTCCAGATGTCGTCTAACAGATCGATTATTCGCCATTTCTGGCTGAGGCAGCAACTCGGTGTGATTTTAACTGCTATACGGCGTGCAATCTCTTTTCCAGAAATACTGATCTTACACCAACAACATGCTTTATACTACTCAGACACTCCCCCATTACGTCTACCTGCATATATACGCATGTGCTACCGTACATCGCCTTACTTAATCTCCTGATTGGTCTTTCTGTCCGCTCTGCCTCTTCGATCAGCTGATATGCTAGTTTTTCGACTTCGTCCTTAATTTTTGCACACCAGTGTATACTCATGTCCAAAATTATCTTTACATACCCAAAAATGATGATATTCAATGAAATATCGAATCAATGTGATCCGTATTTGCAGGGAATGTGTGAAAACCAAGCCTAATTAGCATTATCCAATCAAAAGTAATCAAACGGTTTGTGATATGCAAATCTAGCCGTTACGTCATCCAAGGGTGAATCAAACGCTTTGCGCAAACTGAATATTTGAGTGAATTTCTGCAACATAGCGTTTGATTTCAGTGTGTAGGGACTCAAAGCGGTTTGTTATGGCTTCGAAGTATCATTTGGAAGAATCTGTAAAGTGGCGAATTATCAGCCGTTTAGAAGCAGGGCAGTCAATCATGGAAACAGCCACATGTCTGAATATTTCTAGACAGACAGTCTCTAAGCTATGGAAACAGTTTCAAAATGATGGAAGTGTAAGGAGGCCTAGACAAGGTCGGAAACGAATGACAACTGCTTCTGAAGATCGGATCTGGCATTAACTGCCCGTCGTAACAGAAAGGCTACTGCTCGCCAGTTAAGTTCAGAGCTTGCAGCCGCCACTGGAACTGTTACATCACGGCAAACAATATACAGAAGGCTCAATGAAAAAGGCCTTTATGCCAGAAAGCCAAGGGTATGTGTTTTACTGTCTTCACAGAAAAAGAGGGATCGCTTTAATTGGTGTAAAGAACACCAAAACTGGACTGAACATCAATGGTCCCATGTTCTCGTTACTGATGAGTCGCGGTTTAGTTTAACTGGTGATTCTAAACGTGTTTACATCTGGAGGGAGTCAGGAACACGAAATGATCCCTCGAACATTGTGGAACGTGACCGTATCGATAGTGGAGGTGTGATGATATTCCACCCCATAATGATCGATGGACGAACGCCCCTACACGTGTTCAGCAGCGGATCTGTGACAGGCCAGATATATCGGGATGAGGTCTTAGATTCTTATGTCAGACTTTTCAGGGGTGCATATGGAACAGATTATTTATGGATGATAATGCCCGTCCACATCGAGCAAACCTAGTTGATGAATTCCTTGACAGTGAAGACATTAAGCGAATGCCTTGGCCACCAAACTCTCCTGACCTTAACCCGATAGAGAACTTATGGGACTACCTTGGAAGAGCAATTGCACGTATACATCCTCCTTCTAGAGATGTAAATGCTCTGAAGACGGCATTGCTGGAAGAGTGGAGATTAATTCCCCAAACTGTGGTTGACAACGTTATTTCCAGCCTTAAAACACGTTGTGATATGTGTGTACAAGTCAGGGGAGATCATATTCCATATTAAATTTGTAAGATTTAATTCTTTTTCTGAATCATTCCTTTTTTTCTTAACTCTCTTTGTCACTTTATTACCATTTTTATTGTTTCATGCTACAATTTTATATCATATGAGGGGTGATCTTCAATTTTTTCTTTTGCATTTATGTGTCATCATGTTATGTATGATTCCACGAAAATTCATTAAATTATAAGTCATAGTCTCTGAGAAATCCGTGAATTTATGCATGTAAACATAATTTTGGACATGAGTGTATTTGATGGTAGATGATGTAGATACCTGAATACAGAGTTGAAAAGATGTAGATAAATGAATGCGGTACATAAATGACGTAGGTACACGAATACGAGAAAGTTATAGCTGTGCTAGATTCACAGGTTGGTGAAAAGATGGTGGAAAAATTCTTAAAGCAAACACAACGAAATCGAAGCAATCTGGGTAATTATTTTTGATTACGTTTACGCACCCCCCTTTTTATTAAATCTTTTTGTACAGTATATTTGATGAAAAACTGATAAAGCAGAGACGACACAGTAACAGAGAAGCCAATTAGAGAAGTATACATACTTTTCAGACGAAAATTTAATAAAATTATAGCTTTGCTTTTGCTTATTGGCTCATTTTAGGATTCAGGTTGCAAATTCTTGAATATTACGATTAGCTGAAGAGTTATGTAAGTGTCTTTGTCATTAGCGTTATGTACAAATCACGGTTTGAATTCACCCGAAGCGAATTCAGCTTTTGGAATAACCTATAAATCTCTGAATGTATTCTTCTTTTTCTTTCTTTGTATCTCTTCAATGCTCCTAAAATAATGCCTTTAAGGTAAGACTTCACATTGCGAAAGAAAAAGTACGCTTTTTTGGTGATGAGGGAGTAGCTGAAAACTGTGCACTTTTTTGGTAGCAACTGCTTGACAATATTGGAATCGTATGACGGCGTATTCTCGTGCACCAGAATCCTATTATTTCGCTTTCCCCTCTCTTCCAGGTCTAACGCGCAAAATTATTTTTAGAAGCATGTCCATTACGTCTTTTCAATGCATGAAGCTTAGCTTTTGTCCCTCAATATAACATTTCTTGTAAATTAATACATTCCAAGCCACTGCAATGACGGACATGGTAGACCTTCTCCATCGCAGGCAACTGATTGCCGTTCTGCATCTATTTGGAATTCCCCCCCCCATATGAATCAAATTCCTTCCTTAGTTTTCGACTGGATTAAAGAAACGAATAACTGTATAGAAATTCCTATCTATAAGCAAATGATATTTTAAGAAAAGGAAGTTAAAGTGTCATGGTAATAAATGCTGTTATTTATCGTGTAACAGGTTCCTTGTCATTCGTTTAAAAAAAAAAAAAAGATATTTTTAAAACTATTTTTAGATGCTAAGGTATACTAATGGATTCCATACAACATTACTGCGAGCTATATTGCTTCTCAAACTTCTTTGACGAACTTCCTTATCTGTAAAAATATTATATTCATAAAAAAAGCACAGTAGAGCGCTTAAAGAATAAATTTACCGAAACATTTACTTGCGATTCGAAAAAGAGAAACCGACAGGGAAACAAAAAATATATGTATTTTCCTCCTAACCAATCATGTGTAATAATACATTGTTGAACAGAATGGAATGCGAAATCGTACAACGCAGTTTGCAAACCTCATTACTTTCAAATACATCAGATTCATATTGGCAAGTGAACTAACTGTACGCATTCCTTAATAAAGCGCACAAAAAAAGAAAGTAAAAAATTCTGAACTGTAACAGTTGCGAAGATAAAACACATCTTTTATTCATAGCAGCATTTTTCTTTCTGAGGGCAGTTAAACACGAAAATGTTGAGAAAAATAGAATTTTCTTTTAAACCTTCTCAGGAATTCTGGCATGGTCGTATTTTCATAAATCTTGAGCGAAGTTTCATACTTGAAACAAGAAAAATGAAACATTTAGCCCTAACAACAAAAGAAAATTCTACTGAAAAAATTACACTCAAGGTTATAAAAAGAAAATTTAAAGCATCAAAACGGAAACGAAACGAAAGCAAGAAATGAAAAAAAAAAAAAATACACAAAATAAGTCTTCAAAAGTATTTTATTTCTTCGCATTCCTTTTTTAACCTAAATCTTAAAAGCTTTATGTGAAACACTTCCATATTTTTTAGATACTTTTTGTTATGACAGTTCAAAACAATTTACTTTAAGAGGTTTGGTACAAAAAAAAAAAAAAAAAAAAAAACAAAAACAAGCTAACTTTAGTTACGTCTAAATTTCTGGGAAAAAATCAAATAAATTGAAATAGGAATTTTTACATAGGCTTTATGAATAAGCACTTCAGAATATTCACGATTTATATTCCTGGCGCGAAAATTACTTTACTTGCAGAAAGTTCTGAAATCGCCCTGCAATACTATTAAAGAAAGGACGAACATTTAAGGCTTTTAAAATTTTGTTATTACTTCAAATACATGGCCAATTTAATAAATTAAGTTCTCACCAAAGAACTATTTTAACTCCTCTCCGCACAATGGTCTTTATCTAATCTAGGCCTCTTACCCCAAAAAATTATCTTTACCCAGGCGCATGGAAGTTTGATATTTTCACGAATGTCATGACCAGAAATGGACCTCTGCTGATATGTCCTGAACAGGTGTTATCATATCTTACCCGCTCGACGAAATTTTTGCTGAATAAAGCGGAAATAGTGAATCAAAATCACGCAGGAAGCGGTAATATATTAAGTAGACAGAGAAGAAATACGTATAGTCAAATTGCATTAAACTAAGCTACTGTGATACTAAGAAAATGCAATATTACAAAAGTGTTGCACTGGTTATGTTATACATGTCCTACAATTGATACTGACAACAAACTTCAAAATACATTATACTGAGATATGACAGGAATAAATAACCACAATATAACTTTGTAACTAAAAAACAAATGCCATAAGCCGCAACACTAAAGAAAAAAAAAGTCAAAGCATACTTTCCGCTTTTCTTGGGCAAAATCAAAAGATCGAATGATTGGATCCCAAACTGTTCGAATTTGCATAAATGTTAAAATACTAAGAAATGCCTTATGTGTTTTCCTTTACCTACCGGATTACTAACATTCGCTCCACCTGCCATTGTGTACACCCATAAAACTATGTTCACCAATGAATTATGGATTTACAGCTATGTTGACTGCTGCAACATTTCAATTCTGCAGCTGCTGAAAATCAAGAATTATTTCATTACAAATAATGTGTATAGTTTATTTCCTTACAATTAAGTCAATCGGAATGAGCTAGCGCTTTCTGAGGTTATTCTGTGTAGTTGGATAGATCGAGGCCTTACAAAAATTAATTGGTCAACCCACCTTCATGCAAAAGACGTTGGTAAACTTTGCATTTACATATTTATCACGTATCTATTAAACGGTGTTTCACTACATTTTGATAACTGAATAACATCGACCGGTATAAAAATTTTAGAATAACACATTTTTATAATCCAAGCGTTGTTTTTTGACGTCCAGTAAAAAAAAAAAAAAAAGTTACTCTACTTCGTCTTGATGAAATATATAAAACAACCGAACATAAACATTAAAACACTTTGTTACCTTTACAGAAAATCTTCTTTTAGCTTGATCAAAAAGATGTGATTTTCATCTTGAATTTTCTTAACATTGTTAACTAATTTTTTTATAAAGAATATGCACTCAACAGCATATAAACATGGCGCGCCAAGAAGGAGCTATCCTAAAGAGGCTTAATTGAGCATCCTCATACCTAATGATAAAATATGAAAGTGATTTTGGCGGCCGATGACTGACTAGCTGGAGTTACAGCGGACTGCAATGGAGCATCAGGATGGTTCATTAAACAGAGCAAATTCCAGTGCTAAGGCATAACTTCCATGCCGATGCGGTTCCTTCGTTTCACGTGGATTCTGCCAATGCCTCTCAGACTGGTTCGACAACAGTATAAGCAGATGCCACTATTTGAGAGAGGCAAGCTGCTTAGTATAACCGGGTATCAGTGGCTGCGATGACTCTCCATAAGCTACTCAGCGAACAATAACTGTCCTTCACCGCTGCACTCCGTCAGGCATGTTTGCAGTGTTTGTTGCAGTGGTATGGGGTACCATTTCATTTGATAATCGGATCCCTTTGGTTTGAGGCTTTTAAAATTTTGTTATCTTTACCCAGGCGATGTTACTTGTCGACTTATCGCCTAGCTGTGAGAGATGACACTCTCACAGCTAGGAGATAAGTCGACAAGATTCTACGTCCTGTAATGCTGCCTTTCCTTTCACGGACCCCTGGGCTTACATTTCAACAGTGTAATGACCAGAGGCACATGGTACGCCTTTCTGCTGCTTGTCTTCGTACTTCTCCTTCAATTTCCTGGTCTACGCAATTGCTAGATCTCTTCCCAGTACAGTAAGTCCCGTCTCTGACAAGCAGGCGTCTCCGACAGTCACTGGATCGCACCAATCTAACTCACCAGTTGGAACGTATATGGCATGCAGTCAAGCAGAAAGACATCCGCCAACTAGTCAATGCCCAACCGAATAATAATTTGCATCAGAGCTAGAGGTGGGTTAACGCATCGCAGACTTTTTTTTTCCTTTTGTATCTGTAATTCCTGAATAAAACATTCTATTCCTATGAAACCGTTAGCGTTCCGTTTTCAATACATGTACATCATATCTACCGATTTCCGTTCCATTCGGATAAATCCTTCCTGACGCGCCGCTTTTTATGTTTCAGACAGACTTCAAAATTAGGGGATTCCAACCCAGAATGTCTATAGGAAATTAATTACACAACCCAAATATAAAATTATTTAACACTGTAACAAAGTAAAACTGCATAGCCTTTCTCAACTCATATGAATTTACACTTGGTCAGAGAGATTTTGCTTTCCTCCTCTAACTCGTAGTTTCTACTGCCGTTGGTGGGGCTGGGAAAGAAACTGGTTAGTGACCTTGCAAACTCTCTAAGTGAAGATGTACAGTCCGCCTCCATCTTTAATTCCGTATTTTTTATAATTGTTTTATGTTGTGTTTGTCAATTAAATATGATAAACTGTCGATTCCTTATCTGGGAAGGAAATTCCCTTCATATGTTGCAACAGTTGTTTATCTTCAGCAATTTTATTTAGTAATTGTAGCAATAAAGTTTTACTCAGAACTAAGGCGGGCATTAGAGCCGGTGGAACCGCATCAATTTTACGAACCGCATAGTCAGAATTTTAGAGTCGGCAAAGTTTTTAGAAGAGAAGGACCGAGCAGAAACATTTAGGGATGGCAAAATTTTCATAATTTATGCAGGGACCAGAAAGCAGAATTGCTGTAATCGTACACACTGTACCAGGTGGCAAAATGTTTAACGCCAGACGTGTTCCGAGCGGCAGAATTTTAAAAATTTCGGGTGCATTCGTCTACCTATTACAAAAATAATTAGAGAACTAAATTCGTTGATACGCCACACACTAAAAAGATGCAAAATGTAACATTCAACATGCAGATATCAGCATATTTCAGTCAAACAGTATCAAGTTAGATGACACCAATAAGACGAAAAATATAAGAAAATATAATAAATGCAATTTTATGAGGAACAAATATTAAATTGCCTCCCCTATTCAAATACAAGAATCTTAGCAAACAAATAACTTCTTTCTGAATTATTTGGCAAAGGAATCAATGAATTTTGTCCATACAAATACTTTTGTAGACTAAAAAGCAATTTGCTTCAAGTCCCCATCAAAAGTAAATATTAGTGAAACCTCTATCACAAGAGGATCTATAAAAAACGCTTAAAAACAAGTTCATTTCACAGCTTAATTGTTAAAATAAATATAGTAGAAGCAATAACATTTGAGGAAAAAAAATAAGTATGCAAAAGATGCAATAACTTCGAGTTTATTTATTATTGTTTTAACCTTTTAAACTTCCTATTTTCATTTTTTTTTCAGCCCAATGGAAATTTATTTTGGAATCAAAAATATAAATTTAAAAGTAAATTCTTCACGCTATTCTTTTTTTCAGGCAGGGAATAAAAATGTTAAGTTTAAAAATGGTAGGATTTAGAAAAGTTTTTTCACGATATTTGATTATGAATGGTAGATTGCGTTCTCTGGACGACTAGTACAAAATCTGAAATGAGTAAATAAAAAATAATATCCAAAATATTTTAATGACAGTGTTTTAATGAGCCTTCTGAATGTAATACATGCGACGTGAACTTTTACATAAGAGAAAGGAGAGAACACAGAGCTTTAACTAATGAAATAGCAATGTTTAAAATTTATATGCAGCAATTTGTATAATTTATCCGTTGGTAAAATACGCTTTATAATATACTGCGATTACGTGATACTGTGCATATACCGAACGTTATATATACCGTAACATACATAAATTTTAGTAATCGTTATAACTACTAAAAAATAAGATTTAAAATTTACGTACAGTAGTGCAGTACGTACAGTAGTATTATGTTCTGAAGTTACTTTAATTCTCAGAACATCAATCGGATTCGATTAT
>KK113992.1:178214-190241 GCA_000611955.2 Stegodyphus mimosarum
ACACGATAAATGAGGCAAATTTTTTTCACCAATTAATTCAGTGGATAATATTTAGCGGCAACAGTTTGAAAAGTGAACCAAAGCAGAAAGTGAAATGACGCAAAATGCCGTTTTGTGACTAATAGCCCTTTGGGTCCAACGCCCCTTTGAGCTAATGAATACATTAATAACTGCATTAATAAATTAATAAAAACTATATTGTACGCTTGGCTGGTTTACTCAATAAGGCAAAGCATGCGAGGTTTAACAGCTTATGGGACAGCATTGCACCATGAAATCTTTATACAGTAAACCGTTTTTTCTACAACTGGAATTCAGGTCGAACTACCAGAGTTCAGCAATGATATCCATTCGGTTACTGATCACCTGAAGTGACACTGCACGCTTACAATGCCAAATACACTGCTCGACATTGAAAATGCAACACCAATAAGGAGTGGTCAGAAATTTATGCAAATTTTAGAGTAGACGCACGTCACCGAGTTATGCCGAGTTACGATGTGAAATGCGCAGCTCTCCGACGCACGTGAAATAAGATACAAGGGAACGTGCAGAATGGGCAATATTCCTGTCGTTATTTCTGCCAGATGAATTATCGAAGAAAGTTGGCTTTTGTCCCGGAGGATACGTGTAATAGGAGAGAATGCCAGTCCGCCGTCCACGAAGGCACTTCCAGCAGATAGACGATTTTACGAGGGGTACGGTGATCGGACTGAGAAGGGCGGGTTGGTCTTTACGTCAAATCGCAGCTGATAAACACATGGATGCGAGCACGGTGCATCGGCTATGGCGAACATGGTTGGAACAAGGGAATGTGGGAAGAGTGTGCGGGTGTAGCCAGAGAGACGTCAGCACGCGTGGATCGACGCATCCGCCGACAAGCTGTGCCGGTCCCTTGCACCGCGATTCTGCAGCATGTGCAAGATACCCTGGATGTTCCCCTGTCGACCAAAACCATTTCCCGTCCATTGGTTGAACGTGGCCTGCACTCACGGCGTCCGTTAAGAAGTTGGCATTGACCCCACACCATAGACGCCAAAGTTTAGAATGGTGCCGGACTGGAGCCATGTGGATGACAGAATGGCGAAACATCGTGTTCTCAGATGAATCACGCTTCTGCTTATCCAGTGACACTTGTCGCATACGTGTGTGGCGTCGACGTGGAGACAGATCTAATTCGGCAGTAACTGTGGAACGTTCCACCGCGCGACAACGTGGCATAATGGTTTGGGGCGCTATTGCCTACGATTCCAGGTCACCTCTAGTTCGTACTCAGGGCACTATGACGGCCCAACGATATAATGTACTGCGGCCGGTGGTAATCCCCTATCTTCAGGGGCTGCCTAATGCAATTTCACAGCAGGATAACGCCCGACCATACAATGCTCGCACCTGCCAACATGCTGTACAAGGTATATAGATGCTTCCCTGGCCACCGTACTCTCCTGACCTGTTACCAATCGAACATGTGTGGGATGTGATTAGACGCCGTTTGCAGACTCTGCCCCTGCCTCGTTCAGAAGACGAACTGTGGGAAATGGTTGAAAGGAATTAGAGCCATTCCTCAGGACACCATCCGCACTCTTACTGACTCTACGCCTAGACGTGTTTCTTCGTGCATCGCTGTCCGCGGTGGTCCTACATCCCACTAAGCCGATGCCATTCTCGCTCTGTATTCTGACTTTCATTTTGAAATAAAGATCACTTATTGCTGCTTGCTGTCTCTGTCTTTTTTCCAAATTTCATCACCTTTCTGACCACTCCTTCTTGGTGTTGCATTTTCAATGTCGAGCAGTATAATACGTTTTCCCCTGGCGTTTACCAATGCAGGTTAAAGTATTCTTTTCCTAGTCTCTACTTCTCTTACAAGTACAAATGAAACTAAAGTATTCTGCCATTTTAGGTCGCTCCTCAAGAGACAATAGCGGAAAGCAAGAGCACTGTGTGGCATTCTATAGTTTTCTGGCACAGTTTAAGATAATTGATAATTACTCTTTCATAAAAAGCATTGCAAAAATAAAAAGGAAACCAATACGTATCAAGCACACGCATTTAACTAGTGTGGCAAATTTTCGTTTATGGAAATGGAAAATTTTAAACAGTTCTCTCCACCCCACCAATATATATATATATATATTTGCGTTAACCGCTTGTAAAGTAAGTATACCGCATGTACCTAAACTAAGGAGGTATGAATGTACACTGCGAAAAAAAAAGTGTGTTTGGTGGGGGGGGGACAGTTTTATTTCTCCCGTTCTACTGGACCGATTGACGAAATTCAAATTGCGTTTACATGCCTCGATAGCGCGACTTAGACTATGTATTAGACTTATATATAGTATTGTTCCAATATAAGTATTTTGACACAAAATCGAACTTTCTCTGCAATGGCATGCCAATTTTTTTCCATATTTCGATTCTACGACTCAAACTATGCCAAAGTGCCAAGCTCTGTAAAACTCGCAAGAGTAGTTTTTAAAAAATTAGCTCTAAAACATTTAGCTCCTCAATGTTAATTCCATTTGGTATGTATTTATTAATAGCTCTTTTTTTTATTACACTTACTTGATTCCTTCTTTCACAGTTCGAAATTTAGTTTCATTCCAAATAAAATTCGCTCATTTTTTAAGATTTATTTTTAATATTTGTATTTTTAAATAATTTTCATAAATTTTTGGAAAAAAATTTGAATTATAACCTATAAAATTTTTACCACCAACATACAGTATATGTATTTGCACCTGAAAAAAAATTAGAGCTTTTTATTCAAAATTTTCGAAGATATACATGAATTTATACGTTGGCGCGTTTTGAAATTCGGCATATTTGTTGGAAAGCGATAATAACATCTAATCTGGTTTATGAACTCTGCTAAAATTATTTGAAAGGAACGATGTAACTTTTTTTTCAGTCATGCACAATTTAAAAATGTAGGAACGATGTAACTTTTTTTCCGCTCCTGCACAATGGAAGGGATAGGAAAATTGGTTGTCATGTATTTATGTTCACCAAGTGAATTATTCTTGGCGCAAACTGAAAAAATTCGCCAAGTTTTTAATTTCTCCGTAAATGTCGCACCAAATTTTGCAAAATTTCACATTTTAGGCATAATTTGAGTCGTAAAATCGAAATATGAAAAAAAAAATTGGTACGTAATTTCATAAAAAATCAAAATAACTATGTTAGGACAATGTTATACATAAATCTAATATATATCCTAAGTCGCGCTTTCGAGACATGAAAAACGCAATTTGAATTTCGCCAATCGGCCCAGTACAACGAGAGATATATAGAACTGTCCCTTTTTTTTCGCAGTGTACATATCATAGCCGCTAGGTGTGGAGCAAAGATAAAGTAATCTTAAGGGAACAGGTACGTGAAATTAAAGACAAAACTATCAAAAGTATATTGTTGTGCAATATGGATTTCCTTTGGATATGGACAATTTATTATATGGATATGGACAAACCTTTCTATCTTATCAGCATGAAAAAAATGGACAATTTATTGAAATAAATAAATCATATACCTAAACAGCTATAAATAACTGGTGAAGGAAAAGCGAAATTTTCCTTAACACGAAAAGTATATCGCAAATCACCAAAGCACAAAATAAACTCTAAAGTGACCACATTTACATTGAGACAAAGTGGGACAAATGGGATGAAATGAGAATTATAATTTAGTTATGAAAGCATTTATACCATACAGTCTTTTCTTCCCCCCTTTTTTTTGGAAATAAATGGAAATTCTCTGTTTAGCTCGTGAATAAATCTGCATTCTCTTTTTTTACTCATCTTTTATTTTACGGGTAAATACTAAAAATAAATAATTTACTACAAAGACTAAAAAAGCGTACTAAATTCGACATTATTGACCGTTAACGCCGTGGCGACCGCACTGTTTAACACCAGTCCGCACTTATCTGCATTAAAACGGGATCAACACGGATGTGATTTAGATCGATACAGACCCCCCCCCCAAAAAAAAATCACAGAAGTATGAACTCTTCACGAACGTTACCTTTGATTTTCGACAACTATTGCGTACGTTCGCAAAAAGGTATTAAAGGTTGAATTTGCTTCGACAGCTGTTTCGCGCATGCGCAAATGCTTCCCTCTACAATGTGATGGAGCCACTTCTGCTTTGTCGAAGCATGCCGTCATAACAATACATGTTGTTTGACGAGACGTAACGACAATGATTGAACACCACCAAGTAAATCTAACTCGCTAAAACGCCTAATTTAGTTTACTCTGCATGCAATTTATGCGTTTCTTTATGTATTTTTTATTTCTTTATATTCACTATGATAATTAATAAATAATAGGTAACATATTTTTACAGTACATTTAAAATAAGAAATGCAGATATTTTCTAAAATGCGAGACATTTTTAAAAATCGGTGGGACGCGGGACAGTCTTCCAAAAAGCGGGATTGTCCTGCCAAAATCGGGACGTGTGGTCACTTCACTCTAAAGCAATAATCATACTCTAAAGCAATAATTACTGATAAAATCGCACAATTCTCAATTGATTTACTCAGCTAATTCTTTGAAATGAACTAAATTCCATGACTCACACACAAACCTTATATACACTCACGTTTGTGAAAATTGCAACACCAAGAAGGAATCGTCATAATTGAATGCAATTTAATACACAGTTGAGTGGTAGTGGTACAAATAAATGATTAAATGTTCAAAGCAAACAAACAAGAACAAGAGATCAGAATCAGTATTTTGTGTGGCCACCACGCGCCGCAATAAGTGCTGCTACACGACGTGGCATGGAGTCAAACAAAGTTTGAATGTCTGACTGAGGAAGAGCATTCCATATCGTTTGTACGCGTACCCAAAGTTCGTCTGCAGACGCAACAGGACGAGGATCACGAGCAAGACGCCGACCAATGACATCCCACACATGTTCAATTGGCGACATATCCGGGGAACACGCAGGCCAAGGAAGAAGCTGTACCTGCTGCGCTGCAAAGAAGGATTTAACAATCCGAGCAGTATGAGGGCGGGCATTGTCCTGTTGAAATACAGCGCCTGGCAAGCTTTGAAGGAAGGGAACAGCTTCGGGCTGTAGAACTTCACGGATATACCGGTTGCTGTTCAGATTGCCCACAATTCGTAGCAATTGAGATCGTCTATGATATGCTATGGCGCCCCAGACCATAACTCCGGGTGTTCGTCCACTGTGGCGTTCGATAATGCACTCCGGAAGGTGGCGTTCACCGGCATAGCGTCTGACACGAATGCGGCCATCATGGTACCACAAATTAAAGCGGGATTCGTCAGAAAACACGACATGCTGCCAATCAGCACGCCAGTCTCTATGCTGATTGGCCCATTGTAGCCGCAGGCGGCGATGGTCGTGCGTTAGGGGGATCCTGTATAAAGGAGTCCGTGCGCGCAGTCCACACTGCAGCAGACGTCTACGAATTGATGAAGCACACAATGAAACACCTGTAGCTATTGACCACAGTGCTGCCAATTGTCTAGAGGAAGCTGTACGGTCCGTCCGCGCCATGCGGACCAGGTGTCTATCATCGCGAGCTGACGTCACATTTCGGGGTCCACTCCCGGATTTCCGAGTTGTCCGACACTCGTCCGTCCACTGCTTCCAAACGCGCATCACTGTGCTGCTGTTACGCTGCACACGAGAGGCTACTGCACGATACGACAATCCAGCTTCACGAAGGCCGATGATTCTCCCTCGTTCAAACTCTGTAAGTTGTTCAAATCTCGCTCTCTTTCGTCGACGAGGCATAAGTACAGATTGAGTTAACGTTTACCACTAGCAGATAACCACCGATAACCATACACGCCTCGCTACAGCCGTCTATTTATTCGGATCCATCAGCCGTTCAGAGGGCGCTGCTCAGCATACGCATGCGCTACGGATTTGCAATTCTAATCATTTGCATATCATGCGTTACTTTGCATTTCCTGAAAATTTCAGCTCACTCGCGTAAGTCCTTCATGGTGTTGCAATTTTCACAAACGTGAGTGTATATATGTATATATATATGAGAGAGAGAGTTGCTTATCCTTAAAGAAGCTTTGAGAAAAATCCTCCTACAGCTTCGAAAATGCATTTTCCTGAAAAGTAAAAATTACTGTCAAGTTCGTATGAGATCTCAAACGTCAGCACCTTGGAGACAAAAATTGTCAGAAGAGTTTCTTCCTCAACATCTAATTAAGTTGATTTCGTAATTCAAAACACTGATCGATTCAAATTTCGAAAATTTACAACACACAACAGCTACGAGCCCAATATTATACTACAAATTTAATTAAACAAAAATACACGCTAAATTATTATTTAAAAGGCACCCAATAAACAAATAACTAAATCAAACTAACAAAATATACAAAAAATGCAAACAAACAAATAAAAATGTCTACACAAATTTACAAGATTTACATAAAACGAGCCCATTCATCACAATTTTTCAAGAAACTATACAAGCGATTTCTCGCTGCACTTTAGGGTTCTAGAGAACTCCACTTGATAACCGCTAGTGTATAAATATAAGATGCATTGTTTAGGCTCTAGTATTTTACAAACAGCTTTGGCCAACATAACAAATTAAAATTTATTTCCTTACTTCCATAAATAACTTGCACAAAGCTTAAAACAAATGAAATAAAGTACTGTCATTAGCGTAAAAAACAATCAATAATAAACAAATAATTAATGCTTGAATTATTTGAAACCAATCATTCATGCCAAGCAAATTTTAAAGGAGGTCAAGTTAAAGTTTATTCCAAATGCAAATATACGGAAGTTTGAGAGCTTTCTATTGACATAAATAACGGATAATAACTTCGCGACAGCAGCTGCGCTATTACTCGTACATATGTTTTCCTATAAACCACCTGCGTTCCTGAAAGTTAGCCGATAATATGCATTCCGTTTTCAGAAGTTTCGCCTCAAGTGCATTAAACCGAACATTTTACTTGATAACAGGAATTATTCTTATCACATATCATTTTTGTGAACGATAATATGCATCCATAACTAAAATCACCAGTTGCAAAACTGTAATCCTTCGTTATTATTTTCAGATAACTTAATGTAATGCTATATTATTCATAGCTTCATAATATTTAATATTTACTAACACAAGTATCATTTGCATTTATCTATACTATACAAGTATAACATGACTAAGTTTCTCTTACATATATGTTTTCTGAAATTTTTAGCGCAAAGTGAAACAATAATTATGTGAAACAAAAACGTGATATTCGAAGAATGTATGTTACAGGTTTTATTTTCTTACCTATTTAATGATAAAAGATATGTACTCGCTAACACAAACTTCTTCAAACTATTTTGAAGATTTGTATGCATAGAGTTTCAATACTGTAGGTGGAAGGACAATATAAAAGTATGACTAAGACTCTAAAAATGTTTATACTGATCGTATAATTTTATTTGACTTAGCCACAATTAAATACAGGTCTTTCATATGATAAAACAAAACCTTCACAGCCATTTATTTTTGTACATACGCAACTATGTGCTGCGACACTTTGCTTACATTATAAAAACAGACTGCTGTCTGTAAATGCAAAAATGATAGTAAATATCGAAATATAAAATACATTTGATTGCATTGTTGTTTTTATCGATTATCGTAATATTCTGCATTGTTTCATTTGTTTGTTGCTTTAACAGTGATAACGTCAGAGTTTAATTTACATGTAACTCAATTTCGAGCAACATACTATATATACATATATACATAGGAACAGGTGGTCGGAAACGCGACTGTAATCCGCTAGAGAGAGATAAGCGCTGGCAGTTGGATCAGTCGAAGAGCAGACGTTACGTTGCAGCGAAAGGATGAACCAGTACAGCAAATACAGAATTGGCAGACATGCATTACGTGTATGGCGCTGTGGTTGGCAATGAACGCGCCACGGTACGTATATATCGACAACGGTTCTCGAACCGACCTATACTGTTCGGATGATTATAATCGCCGATTGCTGTAGGCAGGATCGTTCAGAATCAGCAGCCACATCGTACGACATGGAGAGCAGACGTCGAGAACGCTGTATTAGACGCAATGAGACGGAATCCACGTACAAGTATCCGCGTTGTGGAACGCAACCTAGGTGTTGATCGCTCTTGAATTATGTGAATACTGCAGGAAGATCAGCAACATCCGTACCACATACAAAGGGTGCAGGCGCTAAGCGATACGGATTACCCCCAACGTGTGGCATTCGCACGTCGGTATTTACAGGCAAGGATCGCAGACCCACAATTTCCATCACGGACACTTCACCGATGAAGCTACCTTTTCCCGGAATTGTGACCTCAACCAGCCCAATATGCATGTGTGGTCGGCTGTAAATCCCCATGTCACACAACAACCAACAACGTTTCACCGTTAGAAATCTGGGCTAAAATTACTGGTGATATACCGATTGGTCCATACGTAACGCTCCGACGGGGTATCGTACGACATTTTCTTGGAACAAGTGTTGCCCATGTTGTTTGTGGATGTTCCCGCAACAGCACGGCTCCACACGTGATTCCAGCATGAAAGTGTTCCCTCACATTTCTAAAGGAATGTTCCTGGACTTTATGCACCCAGATCGCTGGATTGGCAGAGGCGGCTTTATACCGTGGCCACCAGGATCCTCGAACTTAAACCTCCTGAATTTCTACATCTGAGGATACTTTTAAGTGTCTGATGTACGAGACAGCCGTTCCATCGGGCATGAACATCATGGCACGTATCGTTGAAGCGGCGGCACGTGTCTGAGAGACTCCTGGCCAATTTGAACGAGTTCGCGAATCCATACGGCGTCGGTGTGAAGCATGCATCACAGCTGATGGGCAATTTTGAGCACTTATTATATGATGAATTACAATATTTTTCAGTTGTATTTGGCATTTTTTGTTGTAAAATAAAGTTTTTTTTTTACACCGTTTGTTAGCTTTTTCCTTGAGTGACGGTCACGGTAAATTTCACTGTCACGATCACGTTTCCGACTTCCGTTCCTATGTAATTCTGATCGTCATGACCTGACACAATCATATGTGCTGTTTAGACATGACATTTTGTGATACCCTGTATAGAATAATATCTCACAGATTTTCAATTCTAAATTCAACTATGTGTAAATTATCAAACTAGTAGAACGCGAGAAGTGAGAAACACACTCTTGACGGGTACTGGGCACAACTTTGCTCGAATATTCGGCGACATTTCGGGATTTTCCGCTAACTTAGCAACTTTCTGGGAGTTTTAGGAACGCCTTTTTTCGAAATAGTTCAACGCCCTCTAGTGGCATTACACAATACGCAACAAGCTGCATTTCTAATCATCTGCATATCTATTCGACATGTGCCTTCATGACAAGTTTCGTTACGATCCCACAGTTATTTCTTGGTGCGCAAATTTTTATGGCAATGAGTGTATATGAGTCAATTTCTGTAATACATTATGTATTTTATTTTTTTTTAATGAGTGACTTTTAAATTTTATTTTCTAACACACGAGTGACCAAAAAAATTAAATTGGAATTAGCGATTTTCTTTTCTAAGAAAGATTTAATTCCGTTCCAGATTTTGCTTTACTAAATTCCGTTCCACATGCTTTACTAAATCATTATTTCAACGTAATAAAATGTCGGCTACATTCATTCACGAAATCGGAATATTTTTTTGTTTGGTTTCCGAAACTTTACGTAATTTCCAATTCAGAAAATTCATTACTTTCTTCAGTTTTGATGTATCTTGAATGAATGCAGAATTTACAAAATTAAGATGACATACACATAACCGGAAAAATAATAAACACTGTAAAATAAACAACTTAAAAAATCACATTAACATCGCCCATCATAATTACGTAATGTCGACTGTTGAAAATTTTTGGGAATTCCTAGTTTAGTGCTTCTGATATATCAAAGAGTGCTCAGTTTTATTTTTCCCACATTTATAACACGAGAGGACCAACTACCACATTACTATCGTACTTTCCAGCTACTCATGAGCATATTCTATAACTCCATACTAAGCAGAATGTGAAGTTCAATGTCATCCCTGCCGTACGACTGTTTCCGGATGAATATAAATGTATTACTAGATATACAACGATTTAATTAACATAGTAGCTTATAGTCTTCAAATTACTTAAGAAAACGGCATGGGATTAAGCAAAATAAGAAAATAAATAAAAATAAGTTTTAGTTATTGTTTAACTGCTACTACAATTTACTGCCTATCGCAATTTATGCAATTTGAGAATAGCTTATAAAATTAGTACAAGATAATACAACACTTCAGTGCAGGCATTTTTCCTGAAGCACAAGATGGTAATGTGAGTTACGGCACTGCAAAGAAATACTGCATTATGACATCAGCAATAGTGCAAAGAAAAGTAATCTGAGTCATTCGGCAGTTTCTTTGCAGTCATAGAATACATAAACGAATCTGATACATAAATCGACAGAGGAATGAGGAATTGCGCATGTAAGAAAGATCACATTCATAAAATATCAATTTATGCTACATACCGACATTTCTCATACCCATAAATGAAATAATAATTTTGGGCATACCTTTATAGCTCTATTTCATGACAATTAATACAGCGTATATGTAATAAATTTTTTTAATAGGTACACATTAACTGAATACTACAATAAATTTGAATCAATTTCTGATTAAGTCATCAAACGCATCTATAACCTCCAACGAACATACAGGTGTTCTTATTGACTTAATCGGAATATTCTCGAAACGGTGAGAAAAAAATTCTTAAAAGCATCCTTACCAAAGATAAGCTAATAAAGATATGTCTCCAACGGCTTCCCAAATGAGTTTGTAAGGCTTATTTTTTATTCACAGATTATTTTTATGTTAATTCTTTTCTGTAACTTCTGTTTCTTGCATCAGCCTCACTAGAATGTAAATTAGAAGGGATTTAAATAGCAAGCGAATGTGATATTTTTGCTTTCTCTCATAAATCGCCCACCTGTTGTTCGAGGTGGTTTCGGTTAGTTTTTATTTATTTATTTTTGATTGTTACTGTTTATGTTTAGGTAGAGGTTCTGAACCACTTCTGAACGAAAGTTCAATTTAATCAGAAGTAAGCGGCGATCACAAAAGCATATAAACGTACGTAACACTTACTTATGAACGGATGAACATTTACGTAATTAATGAGCACGTTATAATAAATCTAAGAGCATAAGCCTCCGAAATCTTAGCATTAACAGGTTCGGAATACACAAAACAAGTATGCATTCCGAACGCGGATGACGCGGGGATCCTCACAAAATTATCAAATCCTCAGAAAGCCATGGGACTCCTCAATCTGGCGGTTATTCTTTTTAGATTCCACGAGAAGAATTATCCTGTACAAAATATCAAAATTAACGGTGTAGAAGATCCCAGCAACTCCTCAATTAAATATTTACGAGCTGTATTTGACAGCCGGCACTTTTTTCAAAAAGCACATGAACTATGATATAAAGAAGGCAAATTCCGCTATGTCTATTAACCCTTTAATTTGTTATATTTAAACATGGCGCACGGTAAAAGGAAAATTGTAATTTTCTTCAGTACTACACATGCAAGTCCAGCTTGTGCCACAGTCGACAAAACAAGAAGAAAAAACATGGACGTCTCCAAAATAAAACCCTACGCACTAAAGGAAATGTGGTATGTGCATAACAAGAAGATTCATAAAAAACTAAATATAGTTACAATGTACGATTTTCTTCGTATTATTTCGCATAATATCTTTAAGAAAATGCAGAACACTGAGTTTAACCATCTCTCTAAAATTATTGATCAAGAAACCACAACTGACAGCGTGGTGAAACGATCAAGAAGCATACATCACATATCGAAGCGATGATCGCTTAACTCAGTTTTATGGACACGACTTTACGAAAAGGAGTATTTCTCAAGAAAAGGAGAATGAACTGGAGAATATTTACGACAAAGATATTGTCTCAAACTTCATTTTTAAATACGTATATATAT
>KK113993.1:0-15385 GCA_000611955.2 Stegodyphus mimosarum
ATCGGATACTCTCAAATCTACGAACCCGTAAAACGCAACAATATATATATATATATATATATAGTTTTATTATTATCAGTCTTAAGTTAGTTGAAATGCTATTTCGACGCTCTGTATTTTTCGATCCCTGTCAAGGTTTACCCAGGGATCCTAAACGCCGTTCTACAAAAGGGCTGGAGACAAGTTTTTCGCCGCCACCAGGTTTTTGTAATATGACTAAGAGATTTCATCCGAAAAGAACCCATTTCAGTTCAGTTTGTCTGTTAAGTGAGAGAAATATTATGATTGGATGTTCTTCTCGCTGTGGAAATTTTTCATTGACTGAGATGTTTAAGTGTTTGCTTAACTCTAAGCAGGAATTCGTGAATCTCGTGGCCTTTTGTCCCCCCTTTTTTCCCCTTCTGTAATGGTACTCTTTTGCTACTATTATGTTACAGTTGTCTTTTTCGCGATCGGCTTTTCTTCGCCTTCTTTTGCAGTTAACGGAGTAAGTGTTTTTATATTATGGCATTTCTACTAGAGATATTATACGTACAAACACTGTGGTTATGGTTGCTGTTATTTTGCGAATATTCAGTTAATGCGAGATACAGCCTTTTTCTTTTTCTTCTAGAGTATGTTTGATTTTTCGACGGCGCTCAGGGTATGGGACATGTTGGCTGCTGTTACGAAAGCTGTAAAACTATATTCAGGGCAGAGGAATACAAATTTTTAGTGCCAAGAAGGATTCTACAGTGACCAGCTTTTAGCAATCAGTATGAAGCAAAGTCTCGCATGGAATAATAAATAAACAGTCTTTAAAAATTTATTAGGGACTCTCTTCTTTAGCTTCTATTGGACAGCTCACCATGACACGGCAGAGATAAGAATCCTACCTTGGGTAAGCGACTACACTATTGAAGTCTTACACCTAACACACCACACACTACGATACATTTACTGCTACTTATCCTTTCGGTAGTCTTCATCAGAATGCAAATTAATTGTTTTGCACATATAAGTCGATGGTTTGAATGTTTAGAGATAAGAATATTTGGCAGCAGCGTCATGCTGTTACAATTTAGGCTTGCTTTCACAGCTGGATATAGCTCTGAAAGCCAGCTTAAATTGTACTCTTGCTGTTTTAAAATAGGAGCCGCTGAATACATGAGCCAGCTTGAATAGCCTGTTTTATGTATATTCTCAGACTACATTTCTATGTTATACATTTAATCTTCTGTAATGGAAAATAAAAAAAAGGTTGCATTGATCTTTTTTAGACCGTCTGATCTATTTCAGACAAAGCGATAGCTCGCTATCAGTCTAGTAAGGTCTAAAACACGCAATCTTCTAGATACAGTTAGTATCTAACAAAGTGCTATTTTTGTTATTATTTTATTTACGTACACCTCTCTACATTAAAATTGGAGTACTTCTATAATTAGGAAGACAAATTAAAAACATTCTCTCGTAAGAATGAAAACAATCTCATAACTGCGCATTTATCAATTCGTATTTATTTGTCTTCTGCCAGCTTCTGGTTTCTGCATCCTGCCAGCTCTTCTCACAACGTGACATTATACGCAACGCAAAACTGTGGAAACTAGACTACAAATGCTTCTAATATCAAAATGACAATAGAAATTCATTACGCTACTACAGAAATCACATTTTATACATATTATTAAAATATTTTTGGCTTACCTTGTACAGTCACTAAATTATTTTGAAACAGAAAGACGAAAAATGTGCAAAGCTCCCACCTCTCGAATGTGCGTTGAGTATGCTTAAAATTACACCATGAACGCATGTGAAAAGGTGGAAAAACAAAACTTATATACTCCTCCTTTTAAAGGGCGATTAAGGATTAGGGAACTCAGTCGTCAGACCCCGGTGTTGACGAATTATGCAATACAAAAATGTGCAATGCCCTCGCCGGGATCCGAACTCCGAACCTCTCGAATGCGCATCAAGTAGGCTTCCAATAACACCGCGAAGACATACGGAAAGGAAAAGAAAATATCTTGAAATATTTTTCTTTTATTGTTGAAAATATATAATTCAGTTTTCTGACACTCACGTTTCAGTAACAGCCGCCAAATTTTTAATAACTTATTTTCAGCTTGTAAATGAGAATGGTTGCTTAATACACTGCTCGACTTTGAAAATGCAATAACAAGAAGGAGTGGTCAGAAAGTGATGAAGTTTTGAAAAACGACTGAGACAGCAAGCAGCAATAAGTGATCTTGATTTCAACATGATAGTAAGAATACAGAGCTAGAATGGCGTCGGCTCAATAGGATGTAATACCACCGCGGACAGCGATGCACGAAGAAACGCGTCAAGGCATGGAATCCATAAGAGTGCGGATCGTGTCCTGAGGGATGGCTCTCCCTTCTCTTTCAACCATTTGCTCCAGTCCGCCTTCTGAACGAGGCAGGGGCAGAGTCTGCAAACGGCGTCCAATCATATCCCACACATGTTCGACTGGTGACAGGTCAGGAGAGTACGGTGGCCAGGGAAGCAGATATGAGCACTATGTAGTCGGGCGTTACCCTGCTGAAAAATTTCATTAGGCAGCCCTGAAGGTAGGAGATAGCCAGCGGCCGTAGTACATTATCCAAGTATCGTTTGGCCATGATAGTGCCCTGAATACGAACTAGAGGTGACCTGGAATCGTAGGCAATAGCGCCCCAAACCATTATGCCAAGCTGTCGTGCGGTGGGGCGTTTCACAGTTATTGCCAGATTAGATCTGTCTCCACGTCGACGCCACACACGTATGCGGCGACTGTCACTCGATAAACAGAAGTGTGACTCATCTGAGAATACGACGTTTCGTCATTCTGTCATATACATCGCTCCAATCCGGCACCATTCTAAACGTTAGCATCTATGCTGTGGGGTCGATGACAGTCTTCTTAACGGACGCCGTGAGTGCAGTCCACGTTCAACCAATCGACGGGAAATGGTTCTCGTCGACACGGGAACATCCGGAGTATCTTGCACATGCTGCAGAATCGCGTGAAACTGCAGGTACAAGTGACTTGCCGGACTGCCACAGCTTGTCGGCAGATGCGTCGATCCACGCGTGCTGACGTCACTCTGGCTGCACCTGTACCTCGCCTTCTTCCCACATTCCCTTGTTCCAACCATTTTCATCATAGCCGATACACCGTGCTGGCATCCATGTGGGTATCAGCTGCGATTTGACGTAAGGACCAACCCGCCCTTCTCAGTCCGATCCCCACACCCCTCGTAAAATCGTCTATCTGCTAGAAGTGCCTTCATTGACAGCGGCCTTTCATTCTCTCCTATTACACGTATCCTCCGAAACAAAAACCAACTTTCTTCGATAATTCGTCTGGCAGAAATAACGACACAAACATTGCCCATTCTTCACGTTCCTTCCATTATATCTTACTTCACGTGCGTCGGAGAGCTGCGCATTTCACATGATTCGTATAACTCAGTGACGTCCGTCTACTCTAAAATTTGCTTAAATTTCTGCCCACACCTTCTTGGTGTTGCATTTTCAATGTAGAGCAGTGTACTAGAAACTGTAAAATAACCCTGCACGTAACTGAAGAGTATTCTCCTTAATGCTGAATTAAGAAATTTGATTTTTTTAAGAAATTCCTTCAAAGAAAAACTTTTGAAAAACTTTTAACATTTTTTACTTGCATTTTTTGGACATGCAATATGCAATATACACTGGTGTGCAAAAATTAAGAACGAGATGGTTTTTTCAATATAACTTTGTATAAAAGCTTTCCAAATCAACACATTTAATACCGTAAGATCCCCAATACGTAAGGGCATAAGTAATGTAAGCAACACTTACTAAAAGAGAAATTAGAGGGATAAAAAGAAGCTTTGTTGAAAACGTAGCATGGAGCGCAATGCGACTGAAGGCCGAAACATCCCTGTGATGGTTGTCCAGCAAGAAACATCCGGTCTTTAATAGGGGATATGATCTCCCCTGACTGCTAGGCAGGTTTCACATCATTTGTGCATGCTGGAAATGTGGTTGTTAATGAGCTGTTGAGGCACTGCTGCTCGTTCCTCTTGTAGCACCAATCGCAGTTTCGGAATCGTTACTGGCGATAAGTTACGTGCTGCCACGGGTCACCCTAGTAAGCTCCGTACATGCTTGACGGGATTTAGATCCAGAGACCTTGCTGACCAATCCATGTGTTCAATATCTTCACTCTCCAACAGCTCTTCGACAGTAACTGTGCGATGAGGTGGAGCGTTGTCGTCCATCAAGAGGAACTGAGGACCCATAGCCCTTGTGAAAAGACGCATGTAAGGAAGAACCTCGTTACAATAGCAGTCCCAGGTGACGAACCTCCTTGGGACATATGAAGGTCAGTCCGGCTACGAAGCATTATGTCTGCTCGAACGAGAACTCCGCGACCTCCAAAACAGTTCCTTTTGATGATGTTGAAGGGGTTATTGCGTGTTTCCCGCTCTGTCCAGATGTGTATGTGTCTAGAATCGCAACTCAGACTAAATCTGCTCTCATCTGTAAAGAGTACTCGTCCCCATTCATTGTCTCTCCAATTCCGGTGTTCCCGGCACCACAGAGAACGCCTTCTCCGATGGGCAGGCGTTAGAGGTACACACCGTACAGGGCGTCGTGCAAACAGACCGCCAACGTGCAGTCTTCTGGACACGGTAAAACGCGATATCGGTCGTCCAGTCGCCTGTGTCGTGTGTCTAGCGATTTCTCCCGCTGTCTGCCGCCTGTTTCTTCTGGCCTGTAAGGCAATATACCGGTCATCTGCGGGTGTGGTTCCTTGTGGACGACCACTACTAAACCCCCGGATAGCTGTTCCTGTAGTTTGAAATTGTCTCCAAAGTCGTGAAACGATGCTGTGAGCAATTCCGAACTCTGCAGCCACACTTGTCACACTGCGGCCTTCCTCCAACTTCCCAATGATTCGACCTCGGGTAAAAGCATCCAGATGTCGTCTAACAGATTGATTATTCGCCATTTCTCGCTGAGGCAGCAACTCGGTGTGATTTTAACTGCTATACGGCGTGCAATCTCTTTGCCAGAAATACTGATCTTACACCGACAACATGCTTTATACTACTCAGACACTCCCCCATTACGTCTACCTGCATATCTGCGCATGTGCTACCGTACATCACCTTACTTAATCTCCTGATTGGTCTTTCTGTCCGCTCTGCCTCTTCGTTCAGCTGATATTCTAATTTTTCGACTTCGTACTTAATTTTTGCACACCAGTGTATTATATAAATATGCTGAAAATTTTAAGTAACAGATAGAGGAAATATTAAAGCTTTCGTTATCTAAACAGAACAAAGAACATATTTTTTCAGGAATTTTTAATAATTAATTGGAAACGTAATTAAAGCTAAATACTTTAAAATTGTTGCTTTTGCTTACTAAAATGCAGCACAATACAAAATATTTTTTTCTTTATTCTTTAATCATTTACCTCTCTTTCAAACCTAGAATGAGTATTTTTGGTACTGAACCACTCATTAATTTGTAAACATTGCTTGTTTTCAACTAAGCAATAAATTTTTCTAATTTTCCTTCTTACATGATTTTGTGCTCCTTTTAATTCGCTCATTCTAGAAATAGGCAAATGAAAGATGAAATAAAAAAATCTCTGGTGTGGCTCTTTAATATATGTTTTCGGTTTTAGCAAGGTGTGGGAAGTACATCGCACAAGCGGTGAAGAAAATCAGTATCAGAATCTGAGATATCCGCATTAAATTATGTTAAGTGCGTTGAATGGTCTTGAATATGAGTCACGTTTTGTCAGTAGATAAATCAAAGTGAAGCAAAGTGAGATGTGCATGTATATCTAAATTTTTAAATAAATTTGATTTGTTAGACTATTTTTCTTACTTCCAATGGCGCGTTACAAAACAATTGAATATGAATAAAATATGAAACAAAGATGAGAAGTAATATGAGTATATCTGTAAACTCAGCAGCGCTTCCAAATCGAAATACGAGGAAGGACAGGGCATCTGCGGATATGTTGCAAGATGTACCTTAAGACAAGAAGATGTTGCAAGATGTACCTTAAGACAAGAAGATGTTGCAAGATGTACCTTAAGACTGCACAAGGGATAAAAGAGAGTCAGGCATGACATTGAGGTGTTTACGAAGGCAGCCATGGCCAGATGTAAGACGGAACAATGTGATAAATTTCTTTCTAGGCCATCCGGGAACCTCAAGAATCTCTTTAAAAAAGATTTGTTTATATTTCTATCTGCAAGTTCTTGAACAAAGGGGCCCCTGACGGCTTTCTTAACAATTGACTTAATGGAGTTGCAGGGAAGACCATGTTCTCATGTTTGAAGGGCAGAGGCTTCCTGTCTGTGTCCTGCCCAAATCTGTGGCCTTGTTACCCTGAATTCAACAATGAGCATGAATCCATTGAAGTACAACCCCTTTGTCGTTACTTGACGGAGGATAGTTAAGGAGGTCGAAATAGTAGTCGACAAATGAAGAATGGGAATCACTCTGTAAGTCAACAGCTTGAAGGGCAGCTCTGGAATCTGATATGAAAGCTATCTTTTAAAAAATGCCCCAGAAGAGTCTCTAGTTGTAGCAGGGCTCGATGGATGGCAGCAATTTCACCGTCAAGAGCAATTCCATATGGGCCAATGGGTACGTATAAAGGAAATAACTCACAATGGACACCTATATCAGCGTTAGTGAAATCACACATTTCGAACCCATCAGTATGCACTCGCAACCATTCCTGTTCCGAGAAGCAAGAATTTGTAGTTTCGTATGCAAAAGCTTTGAGTACATTTTCATTAGTGTCGATTTCAAACACTTTTATTCAAGTCCTAGGCGGATGGAGAAAGCCTTGTGTTCAATAGTGTTACAAAGCCATTAGATTTATCGATATCAGGAAACGAAACAAATCCTCAAAGCCCTTGACGGGATTCGAATTCCGGAGACTTTCCGAATACTCGTCGAGAATGCTTCCAGTTACATCACGAAGGCATACAGAGACGAGGGAGAAAGTACCTTATACATGTTTCAATAATATTGTTACATCTCCAGGCTAAAACTTAGTTAGTTAGATTTGATATTCAGAAATTTCTTATTTTTTCAAATACGAAATTGTATGGACTGTATTATTAGGATTATGGAAAAGAAAAGGCTATCTGCCGAGAAGGAGGAATGCTTTCGTGGAGGATTTGTTAACTTTAAATATACTACGTAGGTAAAAACAAATGCATTGTAAAGACCAAAAACCTTCTTAAAGCTCTACTCGTTTATATTCACGACAAATTCAGCCATAAAAAGTATTATATGTACCAGAATTTTAGAATTTTCTAATAACAGAAATACTAAAGAAACCTGTTGAGATACGAGTTCCTCTTTTCTAGTATTAACTCAGTAATGAAATATGTTTTACACAATAAACAAAGGAACTTCATTTCTTGCACCAGTGTTGATAATTCATCAGAGTAGAATAGCAAACACAACTTCATAGGTCAAAGATACCTCAAATGGACATTACGGAAAACACATTATCTGATTGTAGAAGGCCGCCCTCAGGGAGCAGTAACTAATTGTTATTTATTTAGCTTTTATGCTAATGATCTAATATGTGCTCTAGAAAATTACGAGGTTAATGTTGTCAGGTATACAGATGACTCAGCGATACAGACATAGGTCCATTACAAAGGTGGATTTTTTCAACAGTGAAATGACGAAATCACATTCGAAGACGAAAAGAATTCGATATGACTGTTAAAACTGGTATGTCTACATATCATATATTTCCTTTTGCTGCAAACCAAGACAATTAAATTTAAAGTCTGTTGTTGCACCTTGAGAACTTTGTTGAGGTTACGACAACTGCATATCTCTTTTATTTTTATTTAGCCTAAATCATACTTGTTAAACACAGTTAGACATATTTAAACTGAATTCTCAAACTTTCAGCAGCAAAAAAAAATTCAAGAACACATTTATGCTGCCCTTTTCTACCATTCCAACCTAATTGACTTTACCATCTCAGAAATTAAATCGTCGGTACAATTCGAAACTGGAGTGTAAATTCGACTCATCCTCATGTGTCATGGAACTCCTAAGTTCTTCTATAGCTCTGAAAATTTAGGTTAAATAAGAAATAGTTACAATGTTTTATAAGATATTTTCTCCCGCCTTCCAGCATACCATCGTGGTGTAACAATAACATACACGACCCGTATGCGAGAGGTCCAGGTTCGAGTCTGCGAGAGCACTGCGTATTTTTTATGTCTTCCGCTTCAAAATAACCTAATGACGCTACAGTGGTGCTCGAACTAAAAGATGGTGGACGATATTTCGTCTCTACCAAGATTTGGCGATTGGGTCCCCTAATCCTCAATAGCCTTTTAAAAGGGGGAAAACATAAGATGCTTTCTCCCTCCTTCGATCATGCTTCGTGGTGCAATGGTAAAGCACTGGGCGCGTATTCGAAATGTCGTGATACATGTCCCGGCGAGGACATTACACATTTTTCATGTCTCCTGCTTCAAAATAACCTAATGACTCTACAGATTGACTGCACAAAACAAGTCATTTTTCAGTGCATTCCTTTTCATTGGGATATCCCAGGCAACGAAGCCCAAAAATCCCTTGGTAAAAGGTATACAGAACCAGCTAAGACTTTTTTATAATAATTCGTTCAAATAAAACAGAAAAGATCGTTGCTGCTAAAGGCAGCCAATACCATGATTAAGTTTCGTTATTTTGAATAGCCTCCTATCCAGTCTCTTTGTACCGTAGTTAAAACTGACAAATACCATTTCCCCTTTCCTTTCAGACAGAAATGCTTTTGATTGTTAATGGAAAGCAAACCAGGTTTATCTATTGTTTGTTAACTTTATACTTTAGCATTCTGCTTATAAGTCTTCCAGGTTCATTATATTATCAACTAAGGCTTCTGCGTTGAACATCAAAAAATTAATATTCTGTAAAACCACCCTTTAAATTACAACTTCAATTTCCTGGTGATAGGATGAAAGACTGTGTTTAAAGAAAATTTATTAACAAAGAGAAAATGTATGCAATACAGCTTCAACACCTGGCATCGTCATTGCCAAAACATTCGATCCAAAACACAGTGACACGCTGAAATATTATTTAGCTTAGCCTTTTTTCATTAGTGTGTTAAAATAAACATGTTGCTAATACACTACTAATATTTTTATGTCTTATCTTTATATAACATACATACTCGATATAAAACCATTCTTTCGACTAGATATGATAATAACTAAATTCCCTCAGCGAAATGCTTTCTTTTTCTATTTATAATTCCTCATTTTCCTCATTGACATCGTCTGCGGATACATTTTAATTGCAAAAATCTATGGAAATCTAGCTATTTTCATTAACTTAACTCTTTTAAATGTTCACTTGCGAGGGAATTTTATTGCTTATAACCTTCCTTAGATATTACCAGCTACTTCAACTAAATCAAGAAGTTTCAAACATCAAAATAAAAATTAACATTTATTTAAATGCATTTTTAGTTATAAATTATATTTCACTGTTACTCGCAAGGCATACAAAAGCTTTCTAAACTGAAATGCAAAATAATTATTGTCAAAGAAAGAACTGTGAACGAAACACACACAATTATTATCAAAGAATATAAACATAGCTGTGTCTCAAAAACATTTCTAACTTAAAAAAATGCTTAACATTAGTTTAAAATAATATATTGCATTGTGAATGAAACAAAATTTGGGAATTAAAAATTATTATCAGTCACCTTCTAAAATTAAATCTTTTCTGCATTTAGAGTTTGCCAAAATAATTCAAGAAAATCGAACTCAAACACTTGCTATAAACGACTATTAAGAAAAGAAAAAAAGAAGAAAATAACTGCCTAACAATATTATATTAGAACACTTTAGAGAAACTGTTACCCACTAAATGTCTCAAAAACCTAGTATGACGGTATGCTAACCTTGAATTCTCATTATTTAAAACACTCTAGTTCAAGCTGTTTATTTAAAAACAGACAGTCATAAAAAATAGCTGCTAAAATGCTGTAAACAAGAAAAGTAAAATACGTATGTTTTTAACAATATTTTACTATACAAAGCTATCTAGCAATTTTTTCAAATTATGTTTTCGTTCTTTGAATGATTGATTCTTGGAAAAAAAATCTTTTGTAGCCTACAGATAATCTCCGTTAATCACTAAAATTCATTAGGCCTAAATCAAACTATGGAACGCATTCCCTTCTATGGAAAGTTCCCATTGTCAGTAGAAATAAATGTACTGGTTAAAATCATTACTTTCAAATTACATAAAAATTATTAAGAGTTGTGTAATTTTCCACATCCGTAGGAAACACTGTGAAACATTATCATATAAAACTCTTACCTTTTCAAATCATAGACTCAAAAATAAATAAATGAATAAGAGAAAAGAAAATTTGAAAGCATTCAGATTTTAACGTCGCACCAGAGGGTTTGTTAAGAATTTTTACGATCTCGTTGGGCTCGCTGTTACCTATCTGCTCTTACATATCCTCCTGCGGAGAACAGTTTTTTTTCTGTCTTTTTAATTTATTATTAAACATCACTTTCTTCGCACTAGCGCGTCACAAAATTGAACAACAGAATCAAAATGTTTTTGAAACAGCATATCTTTGGAATTCTCGATACAACGTTAATATTTGCCATACCTTTTTTTGCCCAGAAAGAAAGAACCAGCCTCAAATCTTCCCACCAGCGACCGAGCGGTAAAATCGCTGAACACTGGTAGTTCCCATCTGGCTTCGATTCCAGACGAAATTGCTAGCTGCATGGCGTTTTCGTGTTTTTCTCCGTGTGTAACGTGCATACGAGACAGTTTCCATTAGAAAGTCCCCCGCGAAGGCATATCTCCACTTAGGCAGATATCCCTCGCGAGCTTTACAAAAATTAAATAAACCAAACCAAACTTGGCGTCAAATCACTTTCTCATTCTTCGTCCGTTTCACGTTTCAAATAATTAACTGCTAGAGCGGACAGCCACTTAAAATAGTCACTGTAAAAAAAGAAAAATAATATATGTAAAGTTTTTAATAAACCCAGATAGTATAATTTCACCCATCCAGCTGATAATTAATAAATGAGATAAAGAACTGCGTTTGTGGCTTTTAAATCGGTTGGTTTGTCGATCATAAACAGGCAGATTAAATTTAAATGAAAAATTAAACATATATCGCTTCACCAAATGGCAAAAAAACGGTCGCCTGAAAATTATAAATTTTGTAGCCGATATCTTTTGGATTCCCGATAACCTGTTAAATGTTGCCATATATTTTGTTTTAATTCTGTATAATATATCTTTAAAATACTATATGAAATGCATTTGTCGGAAATATCCTTTTATTTGTGTTGACATACATTTTCTTTTACAATTGCTGTATTATTTTTTGAAATATTTCTTTAAATTTGTTAAATTTTTTCGTTAAAAATAATATAGAGAGATTATATTTGATGGGAACATCCTTTTATTTGTGTTACCACATACATATATATCCGGTATGCTATTTCTTAAAAAATAATAATATCGATAATATTTGGCGACAACTTTCGAAACCTGACATCGTACAGACAAAAAAATGAATTTTGAGGTCAATGGCATGTTTAGTACTAAAGTAAAATCTGAAAGAACTCAGATTTTAACGGCTACACAAAAGGATTTGTTAATGTTTTTCTACGCTCTCGCTAAGCTCGCAGCCTACCAGTCCGTTGTTGCACTTACTCTTGTTAATCCATTTCTTTTTTTCATTTTAGCTTTATTATTAAGCCTCATTTTTGTCATTTTAGCTTTATTAATATTAGCAAGATAATGCCCGCAACAACACTGCACATATTTCTACTGCTTGCCGAACATTACCTCAGGAGGATATACGCAACCTCTATCAATCGATGCCAAGCCGAATAACTGCCTGCATAAGGGCCAGAGGTGGACAAACGCGTTACTGACATTTTCACTTTGTGAAGCTCTATCACTTCAATAAATCACCCAATTTTTCTCAAATTGTAATCATTTGTTTTTCTTACATGTATATCACTTCTACCGATCTTCGTCTCATTTGGATAACTCCTTCTTGGTGCGACGTTTGTTTTGTCTAAGAGTGTATATTATGACGCAATACAAAATAATAAAGGCTCTTAGTTCCCCCCTCCATTTATTGTCAGGTTTTTCTGAATAGGTAATAGAGAGTATTTAGCAACGCTCATGTCATAAAAGAAAGTTATTAATATTAGCTGAAATCCAACTAAATGAATCTCAGTTTCTTTAAAATGGTATTGTATAGTTTCTAATAGCATCTTCGTTTTACCTTTTCTTTTACATTTCTTCCTGAAACATGTCTATGTTTTTACTTCCTGGTACGAAGTAAAAAGGAAGTATTGTAATCGCGAAAAATTTCGGGTATCGTATTTCAACGAAAATATCTATTTTGACCGCTGTCGGATGCAATTTAACGACGTTTTTGAGTGACATTCGTACGTAAGAATAGAATGAAGGATTCGCTTTCCAAAAAGGAATTTTAAAACTGATTTAAAATGGATTCTGAAGAGATTTTTTCGTGGCATCTGTACGTACGTATGTATCTAGCATAACTCAAAAACGAGAAGTCTCAGAACGTTGAAATTTTGTATATTAAATTTGTATCTGTTATGGTATGTAAATGTAAATTTATTGCATATTATTTATGGCATGTTTATTTCTGTTATGGCATGTAAGTGTAAATTTGTATCTGTTATGGCATGTAAATGTGCATCTCCTATTTTGGTTGCAATCGGTCGCACCAAAAGTATATAAATTTATGTACATATATATCTACTTTGTTACTCGGCTCAGTGAGCTTAGTTTCTTTATTCATATATGTTGGTAAATTGTGCATTTCTTGCTTTAAAAATGATTGAATTATGTTGTTCCTATCTTCCGATTAAGGTTTTCATGCCTTTAGTAAATCCGCATGCAAGATTTGTAGAATTATCAACAATTTAAAAGTTGTTCATGTGCGGTTAAGCCTAATCATTTTTCTCATGGCGGACATATTATTTACATTTGAAACTTAGGAGTATATTGAAGTTGCCAATCTAAAGAAACTAAGCTTCGTAACAACAAAGATAACGCCTTCTTTTATTACTGTGAATTAAATCATGCTTAATCCATTCCAGAATTTATTCGACGAAATAAGTGTTTAAGATTTATTTCGTAATTTTTAATATAGATATTTTGAGTTTTTATGTATTTTTGTCTTGTCGCGAAGTGAGAACTGGACTAATTGAATGAGAAATACTTAATAGTCTGCGAAAAACTATTTCTTTCTTTTTTTTTGTTTTTGTTTGTTTAATTTCTTTTACACATCGTTTTAGATTTTATTATAGTATTTGAATAGAACATGTGGCAACGATTAGATAATTCTCCATATGATATACATAATTTTTAAAGCTGTTAAGGGAAGCTCGCGTCAGAGTGTCGCTGTGGTAAACAAATATAGTGAATTTTAAATATGCATTTATTTTATTGTGTTTTATTTGCTATCGAGGAAGTAGATTTAATTCCATCCAATATTTGTAAATGAAATTCAAAATGTGCATAATTTAATATTTCGTACAAAGAAATCATCTGGTGTACACATCAGATTTTTTCTTTTATATGTAAAAGTTGCAGTTACAGTCATACAAAACTTTTAACGTCTCCAATTTTAGTGGTTATGGTATTGGATAAATTCCAACGCAGATTGGAAATTTTTTAATTCGTTTCTATCGGAATACCGAAATCATAAATTAAAGCTCATTTGCCTTACAAAATAAGATCCTTCAGTAAAATGGTTTGAAAATAAAACTATTGAAATTGTTGCCTTTATAAATTTCAAGTTGTATTTAAATAAAAATGTAGAGCAAATAATTACAGTATTTTACTGTAATCAATATATGCACTTTTATTTCTCTGCGTGTAACCTCCCCTTTATATTACAATGTAGAAATTTTAGTGCCTAATGCGATTTTCTATATGTTCCTTGTTTCGCCGAAACTAAGACCTATTCGGAAAATAATAAGGCATTATTTTTCAAGGTACTCGTAATATAAGCTCCAGTTAAGATCGCCAGTCACACGGATGCCAGACTTATTGCCGAGTGACCAATAGGAGTGCAAATACAAAAAACGTGCACACTTGATAGTGAACTGATATGGTTGTGACCAATAAGCATCTTCATCTTCGTGTGACTAATATTCAAAACGTTTCTCTTGTCTTTCCAATACAGATAGATATGTTCTCAAAAGAATCTACAACATTGAATGGATGGCTTCGTATAATGAAGTGAACTCTCTCTAATAAAATCACTAAATGGTGTCCGAACTGAGATATATATAATTTGAATGAGCGGTTGCATTAAGTCTTTCGTTGGCACTGACATTCCTAAATGCCACTTATTTAATATGATTGCTATGGATAAAATTGTCAATGATTTCAATCGTCAGTTGATGAGAAGTGTTTAACATGAATCTACATTCCCTCCATTGATTACGAAAGTGCACATGTTACCTGTATTTTGGAAATTTATTTAGATGGAAAGGAAGACCAATTACTATTCATACTAAGTGGAAGAACGGTAAGACTAAACATTTTTTAGACATTTATATTTTTGAAACCAAAACCATATGGTGCACATAAGCAGCTATAAGAAAGTGGGAAAATTTACTGCTACCACTGGATTTGCAAAGTTGCCAAAGATGTTCGCTAGTGTGAAACTAAGCCAGCTCCCACTGCACTGAACATAGAAAGAACTTCCTTTAAGAAAGCAAAGACAGATCAATTTACGATTTGCGCAGGAATAGCTATCATCCAGATTCTTGATATTGTATTAAGCAAGGTTATTCAAGGATCATTTGAGCATGGACTTTAAGGATTACACTGAAATTTAAATGCAATGAAATCTGCGTGGAACATTTACGTAGTTTAGACTGCAATAAATCGTGACTTAAGTAAAGAATTTATGGGATAAAATCGCTGACCAACGCACTACGAGCAACCTATATGGAGAAGAATAACTGATTTAAGGAGAGCTCTGTTGCTTGACAATAAAGATTAGGACCCAGTAATTTTAAAGCGAATTAAATTTCAAGTTATTCAGGCCGGAATTCTTGGGTTGCAATTTGATGACGACATTCTAGAAGATGACAAGACTGTGTCTGAATAAACGTGAATTTTTACACATGAATGTATGAATAAATGCAGATTCTCGTATACGAGACATAAATATGTTGCTATGAATATATATATGCATATATATGTATAATAAAATGATAAATATATAATGATGCAGACACACACACACACACATATATATATATATATGTATAATAAAAAACTATATAAATAT
>KK113993.1:26716-63450 GCA_000611955.2 Stegodyphus mimosarum
TAGTTTTCTTCAAATTTTAATAAATCACATGCAAATACAAATAAAATACTTAAATAATTGATTACTTAAATGATTAAAAACGGTTAAATTAAAAACACTTAAATGATTAAAAACAATTAAATTTTGAGACACAGAATTCGCGACATAACATCCGTACCATCTAATATTTATGTATTTTCTTTGTTTTAGATTATTTTCTATGTTATCTAGTTGATCCATTCTACCTAGGATTTTAATATAGTGATAAAATTTCCTTGAAATTCAATTACTGTTCTAAAATACTTCGTGCATATATGCCTCATGATTTTAAATGCATATGGCCAAAAATATTATGAAAAAAATTTTTTTTTTCTTTTAGAACTTTTTCCCTTTGTTTAATTATAGAACTTATAGACCTGAATATACATGCATACATTTTTAGTTAAAAAAAATACAGAAACAGCAATAAAGAAAGAAATCACTGTTTCTAAGTATAAGAAAATTATTCTTTGTAGTCTGAGCAGCGACGACGCGTAACGTCATCTTCCAAGTTGTTCGGATCTATCCGAAGAGGGAGATTTGCTTTGAATTCACTTAAATTTTTGTTTCATTTAAAAATCCGAACTTACCTGCTCTTAAACTCACGAGGCTGCTTGCAATGAAGGATTAATGCTAGCAATGAAGGGTGTCTTAATTTATACACTAGTCATTGTTAGCAGCTGCATAGGTAAAAGTCAAAAACTTTTGAAAAATCGCCTAAAGTTAGTAAATTATAACAGAAATACCAGAAAATTTTCATTTGGGAAGTTATGTTTTTATTCGTTGAAGTAAACACTGAAATCTTGCGAAGGTTAGTTTGACTGTAAATCAAGAATATGCAAGAAATTTGAGCATTAAATAAAAAAAAATCTTTTTACTGTCTAAGAATGATTCGCAATGCCTAGCTATTTTAAAGTATTGCATCTGTTCGGGTTATAATAATAAAAATACCAAGTTAACGACAGGGGGATAACATTGTGTTTAGCTCCGTTGAATAAGGCTCAGTTTAGAATGTATAGATAAAATAATAATAAAGATATGAAGTAAGAGGAATATTTTCTAAGAAAGCGAATAATGTAAAAAATATACTTGATACGGATTATTTACTTATGGGACAGCCCATGGCAGAAGAATATGTTGTTTATCAAACAAAACACTGATGACTATTACTTTCTGAGACCATTAATACCCAAATTAATCCACCCTGAACATTGATCCCCGGATTGCTTAAATCAGTGATCTTCAACTGTTTCCGAAGCAGTTTTATAGCAGCGAGATATTTCAATTATGTATTTTTCCGGATAGGGTGTTTGTTGGTAAGATTTAAATTATTTGAAATTCGAGTTTACATTAATTTAATTTCCAATAAAAACGAACAGGAGTAACGCAACAGAAAGTCTTTAAATGGAGCTAATTCTTTAAATGGAGCTAATTAAGTTACAGTGTGATAGAAATTTTAATCAAAGATTTAGATTTCATTAACTTTTATCCGTACTAGTTAAAAAATGAATAAGCTCACTTACGAATTTTTGCACTAAGAATAATCGCTTTGTTTGCTAATACATTTATCCGTGAACAGCCAAACAGCTGAAATTTAATAAAAAATAATCCAGTAATGGATAAATAAGCATCTACAATCCGTGATAAAGATAATTTCTCTCTAAGGCTACAAACTTCATCAGAATCCAAACTCCATCAAATTGTAGAGACATTAGGTATTTTTTGAAATCAGGAAAGAAGAAAAAGGAGTAATGCCCTCACCGGGACTCGAACCATGGACCTCTCGAACACGCGCAGAGCGTGCTGACCGCTACACATGAAGGAGGACTTACGGTGAGCTGAAATTTTCAGGAAATGCAAAGTAGCGCATGATATGCAAATGATTAGAATTGCAAATCCGTAGCGCATGCGTATGCTGAGCAGCGCCCTCTGAACGGCTGATGGATCCGAATAAATAGACGGCGGCTGCGAGGCGTGTATGGTTATCGGTGGTTATCTGCTAGTGGTAAACGTTAACTCAATCTGTACTTATGCCTCGTCGACGAAAGAGAGCGAGATTTGAACAACTTACAGAGTTTGAACGAGGGAGAATCATCGGCCTTCGTGAAGCTGGATTGTCGTATCGTGCAGTAGCCTCTCGTGTGCAGCGTAACAGCAGCACAGTGATGCGCGTTTGGAAGCAGTGGACGGACGAGTGTCGGACAACTCGGAAATCCGGGAGTGGACCCCGAAATGTGACGTCAGCTCGCGATGATAGACACCTGGTCCGCATGGCGCGGACGGACCGTACAGCTTCCTCTAGACAATTGGCAGCACTGTGGTCAATAGCTACAGGTGTTTCATTGTGTGCTTCATCAATTCGTAGACGTCTGCTGCAGTGTGGACTGCGCGCACGGACTCCTTTATACAGGATCCCCCTAACGCACGACCATCGCCGCCTGCGGCTACAATGGGCCAATCAGCATAGAGACTGGCGTGCTGATTGGCAGCATGTCGTGTTTTCTGACGAATCCCGCTTTAATTTGTGGTACCATGATGGCCGCATTCGTGTCAGACGCTATGCCGGTGAACGCCACCTTCCGGAGTGCATTATCGAACGCCACAGTGGACGAACACCCGGAGTTATGGTCTGGGGCGCCATAGCATATCATAGACGATCTCAATTGCTACGAATTGTGGGCAATCTGAACAGCAACCGGTATATCCGTGAAGTTCTACAGCCCGAAGCTGTTCCCTTCCTTCAAAGCTTGCCAGGCGCTGTATTTCAACAGGACAATGCCCGCCCTCATACTGCTCGGATTGTTAAATCCTTCTTTGCAGCGCAGCAGGTACAGCTTCTTCCTTGGCCTGCGTGTTCCCCGGATATGTCGCCAATTGAACATGTGTGGGATGTCATTGGTCGGCGTCTTGCTCGTGATCCTCGTCCTGTTGCGTCTGCAGACGAACTTTGGGTACGCGTACAAACGATATGGAATGCTCTTCCTCAGTCAGACATTCAAACTTTGTTTGACTCCATGCCACGTCGTGTAGCAGCACTTATTGCGGCGCGTGGTGGCCACACAAAATACTGATTCTGATCTCTTGTTCTTGTTTGTTTGCTTTGAACATTTAATCATTTATTTGTACCACTACCACTCAACTGTGTATTAAATTGCATTCAATTATGACGATTCCTTCTTGGTGTTGCAATTTTCACAAACGTGAGTGTATTTATAAAAAAGCATACGTATTTTCATGTATGCGTCAAACAAATATTTCATAAATAAGAGAAAAAGGCTAGTTTGCTATTATTTATTGTCAAGTTTTTCCCACTGGGCAAATTTTCCCGGAAATGTGCGTTTCGTAATTTATTTAGTTTAATTTAAAATAAGCTATTTAATGATTAATTAAACATGTTAGAATTATTTTAAAAAATTCTGTCTAATTATTTAATATTTAGCTGTCAATACATTTCACTTATAAACTGTAACCAACCAAAATATCTTTCAGGTATCGAATTTTAGATTTCAGGTAGGAAATAACTATAGATTAAAATTTTTTCTTATGTAATATTGTCATTATTATTATTCTTTGTTGTGTTTGATAAATTATTAACGAATTTAACAAATAGTTAAAAATCCTTGTAAAATATTTTCATTTTGTTCAAAAAAAAATGTCGTCTGTCGGCTGTACTTAGATCTTGCATGCAGCACCATTGCATTTTGAGTTTGAGATCAGTGGCGTAAACTACGGCGGTGCAGTGTACTTAAGCGGAAAAAGATACATTATTACAAACGTTATATAATCACGGAAAGTGTTTCTTCATTAATAACAAGTTAATTTTAATACATAGATGTTTCGATATATACGCATTTACATACTTAAATGTTATATTTCATAAAATTTTGCAAAATTTGTTAGTAACTAATTTTTTTCCAAACTTTAGTATTCCCGTATTAAGTAGGAAATGTCATCTTCTATTGAATGATTTGGGATAGTTCAGCAAATCGAAACAACCATCAACGGAGCATGTAGTTTCGGTATTCATTTCCTATCCAAAATGTTGATCTTCACATGCATAGATTAAGTTTGCGAAATTTCATTGTTGCGGGGTTGCAGAAAACAAAAGACCACTTTCAAGTAGTAAAAAATCCCTCGTAGTCTTAAACGATTGCTATCCTACATTACAAAAGCAGTATAGATCTATAAAATTAATTATGCGATACTCAAACAGAACATTACGTAATTCGAACAAATAAACATTAAATACAGGCTTCAGTTTAGTTTCGATAATTTTAAATTATATAATTACTAGAATAAATAGTTTAATTAAATAAACGTAAAAAAGGAACTGTTATGTATTACATACTTAGCTATTTCAGTTGTGAATTTAAAATATCTTAATTGTAATGATTTAACTTAATTCTGTTTTCAGACTTAAAGGCTATTAATTTGTTTTTATTTTGTAGTTGATCTTAAGTTGATTTGCCTTGTTGAAAAGTAATTGTTTTCATTTAATTTTTGTGACAGTTTTGGTTAACTCTGATTTTAAGTTGCTTGAGTATTAATTTTTCTTTTCCTTTTTGGTAGTTTGGTTAACTATTTAAATTTTTGTTTAGTTAATACTTATACTTAACTTGGTTGCTTAATGTTTAATCTCTTGTTAAGTTGACCCTTAAGGTCAATTTTTAAAGCACTTTTAAAGATTTGCTTACACAAGTTGGTGTTTAAAGTTTTAATTAAGTTTTGTTAATGTGCCCCCTTTTCTGCTAAATTTGGGATCCATATTTTCTGACTATGGTGGTCGTGTTTGGTGTTGTGGAAAACATAAAATTTTTCCTATGTGATTATTATATTTTAATTGAAGTAATCTTTATTTTCTGACTATGGTGGTCGTGTTTGGTGTTGTGGAAAACATAAAATTTTTCCTATGTGATTATTATATTTTAATTGAAGTAATCTTTATTTTCTGACTATGGTGGTCGTGTTTGGTGTTGTAGAAAATTTAAGAAATTTTTCTATGTGATTATTATATTTTAATTGAAGTACTTTTCTTCGGACTTGTATTAATTAGTATTTAAAAACAAAATCCTTAATTCTTTTCGAAAACTTTTTTCGTTGCCTTTTGGGAAATCAAGATTTATGACTTTGTTTTCGAATTTCCTTCGCCCGCCAGACAGTGGTCTGGGAAAAAATCTGTCATCAAGTGAGATATCTGCACCCTGCTGGATCAGCATGTTTTATATGTAACTACGCTACGCCAAGGTTGAGGGGTCGGGGTGATTCGCTTACTTGCAGGCTTTCACCATGCTGGAATGGGACCCCGAGACGAGGCTAGATCCTGCTGACAGGTTGATGACCTTGGAGGATCGGCGATTATTCGCCAACTTACAGCATCCCAACTCCCTTGCTTCACCTTCCTGTGTGCATTCTTTCCCCTGGGGTTGCTCTGCACTTGGCTTGTTTTGTACCATCTCGGATCGCCAAACGAGTATTTGGCGGAAAGAAGAAAAAGGCTTTCAGCGATCTACGAGGAGGAGACGTGGGCAGACGGCGAGAAGGCAAATTATACTGAAGGTGTCACGAGACCAGAAAACTGTCGCTTCATCCCCAGTAGCTGTCAGCGTTGTCAGTAAACGATGTCGGAAGACATGGAAGAGAGAAAGCACCTATGGAGGGCCACGAGAATGACAAAAAAATTTCGATAACTAACTTGTTTTTTTTTCTCTCCTTATAGAAAGCTAATGGCCAACCATGAAAATTTTTTGTTGAAATCTACTGCCTTGATTGTGTATCCACGTATCTTCATGTTCACTGATAAGTAACTTGTTGGAACGGTGTGAAAAATTTTATTTTATTTTTGTACAACACCACCATCCCCCATGTATAATTTTGTACTAAATCAGTTTATCTCTAATAAATCATATATTTAATTTAACTTATCTTGTAATGTCTTCTCTAATAACTTAGAACACTGGACCCAATAGATTGATTAAAACTTGAATGGGTTAAAACCTTATTAAATTTCAACAACGCAATGTTAATTCCTTCTGTTGGAGTATTTTCTGGTACTATTTACTGTTATATCTGAAATACACAAGATCTACAGTCTAAATGTTGTTTTATCATGTATGTCACAAACTTTTACAATCATGTGATTTAGAGTTGTTATCCTACTTTTGACTTTCATGTGTTACTGAATAATGAACCTTAAAACTTAAAAACTTAAATTAGTAAAAACTCCAACAGAACTTACTTAGTTTATTACAAGCCTCCCTCAAAATGCATTTAGTATTTAAGAGAAATGATTTCAAAGTCTTTGATAGAAGCATAATGTTAAGCAAATTCTTTCCAATTCATCAATGTTTGGAAAATGAAATTTGCCATTATGACATACATCGTTTTCCAAAATTCATAATCCATAAATTTAAGAAGTCATTTTTTTCTTTATCAGAAAAGTAATTAAGTAAAATGATACGTGCATATTAGACTTTTCTAAATCGATATTGCAACTGACTTTTAGAAGAAATTAAGTGAATTTTTTTAACCTATAAATGCCAATGACATTAACGCCAGTTCTTAGATATATTCTTCTAAATCATTAGATGTCAAGAAGAAAACACTATGAATGAAACCACTGTGTGATAGCAGCTTTTTATTGGCTCGGCAACGCTACGTGTTAAGCCAAAAACATTTAATCCTGAAAGAACCCATATTACGCGATATATGTTTTACTTGAGAAACACTTCAATCGCGAAATTAGGCATACCCGAGAAAGAAATGGCTTCAGGTTTTATAAGATATAACCGAACTATTCGGCTGTAACCAAAGTATTTTATTTAGTGGTGACGAAAAAAACTTACAGTCAGTCGACCTTCAGCAGCGATGTGGATAGATTATCCATTAATATGTCTCCGTAATTCTAACGTTAATTTT
Source organism: Stegodyphus mimosarum (assembly GCA_000611955.2). Taxonomy (NCBI): domain Eukaryota; kingdom Metazoa; phylum Arthropoda; class Arachnida; order Araneae; family Eresidae; genus Stegodyphus; species Stegodyphus mimosarum. The sequence goes on from KK113993.1 coordinate 33,650, forward strand.
AAATGTTCGGTTTTAACATTTTAGTGTATGTTCAGTTCACATGTATATTATCTTTATTTATATTATTTAAACTGTCCCTGTTCTTTGTTAATAAATATTCTTAGTGCTAGCTGTCGTTTGTGTTTATAGAGAAAGAGTTACAAAGGTATTTTTCTCTCCTTTCCGCTTGCCTTCGGGGTGTAATTGCAGGCCCATTTGACGCCTATTCGAGAGGTCCAGGGTTCGAGTCCTGGGAAGCATTGCACATTTTTCACTTCTCCTGCTGCAAAAAAAAATCTAATGATTCTACAAGTGGCGCTCGAACTGAAAGGTGGTGGACGCTACTTCACCACCGCCAGTATTTGGCGAATGTGTCCCTCAATCCTCAGTCACCCTTTAAAAAGGGGAGTATATAATGTATTTTCTCCCTTCTCTCCGCATGCCTTCGTGGTGTAATTGTAAGCATACTCGGCGTATATTTGAGAGGTCCAAAGTTCGAATCCCTGCGAGGGCACTACACATTTTTCACGTCTCCTGCTTCAAAAAAAACCCTAATGACTCTACAATTTCAATGGCATACCGTATTTTATTCCGACTCAAACTCCATTGTTGACAATGATATGTTGTGTAGTATTAATATTGTTACGGATTTAGTAATTATTTAGCAATTTATTTAGAATTGTAATTCAAATTGTTTTATTTTCCCGTACAACGCCGACGAATTTTAAGAGAAAGCTACATCGGAAAAGTAAAAATACAGGAGCGCGTGCATATAATATTTAATAAATAAAAGTCTCGTAATTGCTGTTGCCATTCGGAAAAATCTAGAAAATAGATTTTACCAGAACATGCTCGCGAATAATTAAAAAGCTTATAAAACCTGAATTAAAATACCTCAGCTCAGTTGCTGTTGTTTTCAGCGAACTGTTTGTTTACTTAATGCTGTTATTGATTGTAGCGAATTCGCTGTGAGATTGGATTAACTTTCTCTGTTTTAAATTGAGTTTTGTTTAACGTTTGAGATATTGTGATATTATATGAATATCTTTGAGGAAATATTTCAATATTTTGTTTTCTTTCTTGCGAGAAGTAAAAATTTTATTAACGTTTTAACGACTTGTTCGTTCAATCCATTACGAACCCGTACGCACGCAACAATCTTTTAGTGTCTGGAGTGGAGTGAATGCCTTTCACGAGAACGCTGGAAGAACAATTCAGACAACTCATCACTGCTTTTGCTGCATTCCAAAAAATGACGGACTGTCCAAGTATCATTTAAAGAAAACGTGAAAGATTCTGTTAACGAAGAGATGAAATCCGTTAAAGGAGAGATGAGAGCTGGCCAAGAATCCGTTAAAGAGGAGATGAAAGCAGGTCAAGAAAGGATGGAAGCTGGTCAAGCATCTGTTAAAGAAGAGATGAAAGCTGTTAAAGAAGAAAATACCTGTATACTAGAAAACAAATTTGAGGCTATGAAAAGCAGGATAGACGCTGTTGAAGACAAAGTTGGAGAAATTCAAGAAAGAGTTTCTGCTGTGGAGCAACGAATCGAAGGAAGAGTTTCACTCGTCCAACAGCGAATCGAACAACAAATGGAAAATATCGTTTGTGTCGTCCAAGGACATATCAAACAACAAACTGATGACAGGGTTTCGGCAGTTGCCAAAGACGTTTATAATATAAAGAAATTCGTAGCGACGGCAGGGAGCAATTCTGGTGATTTAAATTTTTATCCGTGTCTTCTCATTCCTCCCTGACGTTATCCACATATGATGGAAAGACCTCCTGGCAAGTGTATAAGACGCAGTTTTCAATAGTGGCGAATGCGAATGGATGGGATTCCCAAGCTAAGGCCTGTCATCTCGCCGCTTCTCTGAGAGCAGACGCAGACTCTTCTGAAAAACAAAAGGCTAGATTTCGACGCTCTGTCCGTCGCATTGGAGTTGCGCTTTGGGAAGAAGAGTTTAAAAGACCACAGTAGGCTTCAAATAAAATTCCTTCAACAGAAGCCCACCGAAACAATCCAAGAGCTCGCCACGGATGTTGAAAGGCTGTCCCATCTCGCCTTTACGGAGTACCTGATAGAAACAAAGGAAAGCCTGTCCTTGCAGTACTTTATTGATGGTATCCGAGATCCTGAAATACAGAAAACTCCACGAATAGCGGATGTCAAGGATATAAAATGTGCTCTAGTGTATGACATGAAATTCGAGGCAGCCCAGCAAGCAACTCGTAGAGATCACCACCCAGTCAGAGCTGTGCAAGTCCACGAGCCAGTGGATCAGTTGATGACTCATTCAGATGATTTATCCAAACACATCAGTGCCTTGAGACGGTATATTAGTGATAAGAAATCGAAAGTAAAGTGCTGGAACTGCAGTGCTTTAGGGCACATACGAACTAACTGCCGAAAACCGCAGAGCACGGAAAATAACAGGGAAGTGATAAACAGACAATTAAATGCCATGAGACGAAAAGGAGTGACAAGAAACCAAAGTGCTGGAACTGTGTAGTTGAGGCCACATACGAAAGAATTGCAGAACACCCCAGAGTACGGAAAATACAACCATTTCCCAGGAAAGACGCAGGAAACAAATGACCATGAAAAGCCCTGTCTTAAAGCGCTCAAGATTTCTGCAGTGAGTGGCAGCAGTAATGGACTATCCATCAATGGGCATATGTATGAAATTCCTTGCAATATGATCATTTGCACAGGAGCTAATGTTACCATCATTCGGAAAGATTTAGCTCAACAGTTTAAAGACAAACTGATTTGCACGCCATCTTGTGCTACCCTCCAGTTTGCGTCCGGCAAGTCGACATACATGGAAAGTTAAAAGCGAACATCACCTTTGGAAGTGCCACCTATTATCACACGGCTTATGTGGCGGATATTACAGACCCTTGCATACTCGGATTGGACTTTTTAAGAAAATACAATTTTTCCTTGGACTTCAAAAGCAACAAACTGCTTTCAGCATCTGAGGGCAGGACTAGCCCATCCTCAGAAGGGATTCTCAGCTGAAAACGTTGACGCGTTGTCCGAAAGATCCAGCTCAGAAAGCTACCAAAATTATACTAGGGTTGAAGATAAACATCAGACTACCGGCAATTCTCCATCCCAGATGCTCATCCGTCGTGATCCTCGTAAGCCTAGTGATCAATTGTTTGATCGCCCTCTAGATGCGCCTTCATCGCCTGAGCACTACGTCCAAGATGTCCAGGCCTGGTTTGAAGCGATGCATAATTTTGCTAGAGAGCGGGTCAAAATGGCGACAAGGAAGATGAAGACCCGATACGACACGAGAGCTACTGAACATCGATTCAACGAAGGATACAAGGTGTAGTTGCGGAATCCGACTCGACGTAAAGAAATCTGTCCGAAACTACAGTCACCTTGGGATGGTCTGTACACAGTCCTAAATAGGCTGAACGACGTCGTGATTAGGATCCGTATGCCATAGAACTCTAAATCTAAAGTCGTTCATTACGGCAGGTTAGCTCCTTACTATGGCCATAGTATGTAGTGTATATATAATTGTAAATAGTAATGTAAATAGTATAAGACCATGGTTCTTTTTGTATTTAGTATCTCATTGTATTTGATTTTCATTTAATATTTGATAGTATTTGATTTGTGTTTGGTACTTGATAGTATTTGATTTGCTGAAAGTTACTCATTGCAATTATTGTTTATTTTGTTATTGTAATGTAATATTTATTATTGCATTGATGCCTTAGTTGTAAGTTTGTCTTCCCGTCCAGAGACCGTACTGCCCGGGACGTGCAGTCCTTCGGAAGGGGGCAGTGTCACGGATTTAGTATTTAATTAGCTATTTATTTAGAATTGTAATTCAAATTGTTATATTTTTCCGTGGAACGCAGATGATTTTTGAACAGAAAGCTACGTCGTAAAAATAAAAATACAAGAGCGCGTGCATAAAATATTTACTAAATAAAAGTCTCCTAATTGCTGTTGCCATCCGGAAAATAGATTTTACCAGAATATTCTCGCGAATAATTAAAAAGCTTATAAAACCTGAATTAAAATACCTCTGCTCAGTTGCTGTTGTTTTAAGCGAACTGTTTGTTTACTTAATGCTGTTATTGATTGTAGCGAATTCGCTGTGAGATTGGATTAATTTTCTCTGTTTTGAGTTGAGTTCTATTTAACGTTTGAGATATCGTGATACTGTACGAAAATCTTTGAGTATATCAGTAATTTTTTTTATTTCTTGAAAAAAGAAAAAACTTTATTAACGTTTTAACGACTTGTGCATTCAATCCATTACGAACCCTTATGCACTTAACAATATTACTATATAAGGTATTTCCCCGCCTTTTTCGCATGCCTTTGTTGTGTAGTGGTCAGCAACCACTGCGTAACTAAGTGGTGTGTAGTGTTAGAGGTCCGTGGTTCGATACCCGACGAAGGCGTTGTTCATTTTTCATGACTCCTGCTTCAGGAGTCATGAAAAATGAAATAACCTGATGACTCTACACCTAAAATAGCCAAAATCAAATTTTTAGTGAAATCTGTATATTCCTTTTCTAGCAAAAGTAACCCAGAACCGGGATTAGCCTTTAAACTTAGAATCATTAAAAATATTATGTTTCATGAAAACACAATATGTATTCATAATTCATAGCTATAAAGGCTTACAAAATGAAAGAAGTTAGTTTATTTTTTAAATATTTATATAACAAATATAATTAATAAAGACATATTTAATGTCATATATTATATACGTTGAGACGATTGTTTTGTTACATAATAACCGCCTCATGAAGAAATTTTTAAAACGGCATAATGTCGTAGAGTTTTCGCAATTTAATGATTTTAAATAATATTAAATAAGATTGTGATTATTATAATGAACATAAGTAATGCAGAGAATCCCAATAAACGGTTTCTTTATAGCTTTTAATGTCTAACTTTAATGCATGGAAATCTTTCGTGCCAGCAAATCACAGCGCTCCATGATGAAAACGCCAGCCCCATTACATAATTTGTGTACAATCAAGGCCTGACATTAACACCAGTTTTCCGATGATAAATGATAGAAATATATTTTTTAAAACAAGAACGTCATCTTTTTCAATGACAAAAGAGCAACATCCCCATGAAAAATGATTCCCATGTCGATGCGGGCGCTACAAAAACCATTATTTGTTGTTAAGTAATCTTGGAAACTTCGTAATTTGTTTCTGTTAGGTGGCAACTGTTATTGACATGCGAAGCAAGTACAAGCAAGCGGAGAATGTTACCACTCGGGGTTCTCAATGGACTTGACTTCTACACTACCCGAGATATATTACCCTGAAATTGTCTTCTTCTTCTTTTTTTTCCTTCACTTTTCTCTTCTTCCTTCTTCAAATTAAATGTAACACAATGGAATTCTGTATTGGATGGCTATTTATAATTACGTGTGATCAATGGGAGAAGATTTATTTAAAGTAACACCAAATTTGTGCAAGTTTCTTTTTGTATTAAGGGATTGCAATTTGTTGACTTCTTTCACTTCTAATAATTTATAGTACTTTTCTATGCAAAGTTCCTGCTATTAAGCTCCTACTTTAAAGCAGCAGTTTCAAAAATCTGATACCTTATACGTACTATGGAAACCCTTCCAAAACCTTATAGGTACTATGAGAACGCTTATTATATTATAAAGCAAATTCAAAACCAAACCTAAACTAGACATTTTCCCACTGTGAACAAATGTTAACTGTAAACTATCTTTCTAATAAAAGGCCTCCTCGCGAAACTTTATGATCTGTGTTAGCATTGATAAAAAGAGCTGAAATAAGCAGTATCAATTTATATCTCAGTTTTTTTCCAAGTCTTTAAATTACATTCTGTTTATTCATACATGCTTTAAAAGCATTTGAATGACTTAAAGTTTTCAACTGTGATCACTTAAGAATTATCGTTTAACCTGGCACACGGCGTTATGCAAGCATTACATAGGACGATTCAAAGTTATCAGATTTTAAATGATTCGAGTTTAAAAGTTTACAAACGCAGATAGATTGCGATTATTATAAAGAACAACATTTTATATGATATAAATAATACTAAACAAATGGAAAATTTTGCTCAAATAAACAGTTAATTTATTGCTGGCTGCTATTTCGTTGAAACTCATTCCAGTCTTATCAAAGCATTGTTCTCATTGTTAATACTTTCAGCAGAAATTACAAAATTTCAAGCAAATATTGAATACTTGGTCTCTGATAAACAGCTGAATCAGTATGGAAATAGATTTTGAGGTCCACCAGTATCCTAATGGTTAAAATTAACGATTAGACTACTTGTTCCCGGATTCGAATTCCTAGCGGAATAGGTTAACTACATGAGTATTTTTGTGACTTCTATATATGTAACATGACGATGAAAAAAACATTGTTAGCAATTCCTCCACAAAAATATATTTCTTTAATTGCGTAACTCTCGCTTGTATTGATTGTTCGATTAACTGAGCAAAGAGTCTTTTTCTAGCCTCTGATAAAATTTCAAAGCAACTGTGGGGTTATATTTATTTTTACTAATAGTTATTTTAAAGCCTTTCCTGAATTCCCTCTCTAGGATGTAAAGGAAGTAGGGCGAACAAGAGTATTTAAACTATTGGAGCGAAAAGGTTAGACAGAGTGTAACTTCCCTACGTGAGCGTATGTTTGTCTAGTAGATACGCATTCGTGCCATCGAGTTAGTATCCTGCCGGTGTAGGTTTCTGAGTCAAACTGTTTGTGTTTAAATTGAATGAACTGTGTAGTCTCGCGCTACTTCTTAAAGTTTAGTGTTATATTACCTTTCAAGTTCTCACCGCAAGTGGTAGGAGTGTTTTTGTAAGCAGGTAAGAGCGTGTCATCTGTTAAGCATTTTCAGTAAAAGGGTATTTTATTCCCATCCCCAGATTGCGTTCATCTTCAGGCCTATGCGAGAATTCGCAAGGCCTGAATAACACTTAGGTTAGTTACATCTAGTTATATTTTACGATAGCTAAGCGTATGCAACATATCTCACACAATGTACGTTATTCATGAGCTTTAAGAAGAGGAAAACTTCAAACGCTTCTGCACTTTTTACCGGACAGCAAAACAGATCCTCTCAACACTTCATCGAACGCAATATGCCAAGAAATATTTACTACCACCACACTTGCATAGCTAGGCTACGTAATTAGGTCATAATCCTTTTTTGCCTTTTGACTGCTTACTACTACTGTGTTAGTAAGTGGAATACAGCGCCAAAGCAAGTTTCCCCAAAGTCGTAGAATATTGTGAATAAAAGCCTGCCGCTCCAGCTAGTTCTGGAAGATAGCGTTTCGTATTCGTAGGCGTGAAACAGGTTTAAGAAACCCAAAATTATAGTGCCAATTACTTTAAATAATTGCTTCAGTCACTGACAATGAACAGTTAAGACTTTTATTGCGACTATGAAATGGACTTTTTTCATATCCTCTAGTAACATGTCTAATATTTCCTTAATACTGAATTTTAAAGATTTGCCGATTTGTCCTGTATAGGATACTTTCAGTGTGTAGACTGGCTTAAAGGGTTAAATAAAGATGTTATTTGAAACATTTAGAAAGAGCACACCTAAGGAACAAGAGAATAAAAAAAAGCCAAAGTGAAACACAAAATTAGCAAAGCAACAACCTTGTGTTCGTCGTAGATTTAGTCAAGATCTCAATCGATTTCGAAGGGAAATAGGTACAGGTCTCTCTTCACCAGGAGCAAAGAAATATGGAAGACTAACGAGTCTTCGATAGCTAATCACAGTTGGAAATTTAATCATGATTTTGACTTTGGGTCTACAAAATTATTAAAAAAACTTCTTCAGTTGGTGAAATGGATTTTCATGAAGCTTTTAATATTCGCAAAGATTTATTTCCTTCAGTTAATGACATTAAATCAAATCTAGCCCCTCTTAACAATTTTAAAATTCTATTAATTTAATTTTTCTATTTCGTTACATTTTTGCCGACGGATGGCTCTACCTTCTCGTTCGCTTTACTGCCGTAGGGTATAAATACGACTGTTGCGCCCGCTGCTTTCCAGTCTTGCAGATTTCTTTGCTCCTGATAAAGAGGGACCTGCACCTGTTTGCCTTCGATATCGTTATAGATCCTGACTAAATCTACGCTAAACACAAGGTTGTAGCTTTGCTAATTTTATGAACAAAAAGAACGGCCGGAACGTAAAACTCCTTATTGAGACTATTTAACTTTGAAAGGAACTGAGGTTTGGATACTTGCTCTTATAAGCAGCATTCTTTTTACAGGAGAATGAACTGAAGGAGCTACAATACTTTATGGAATATTAATTTCTTTTATCAAAGTGGCACAGTTGGGGCACAAACGAAATATTTTTTTAGAAAAGATTATAAAAGGCAGCAGTTCCTGTTTATACAAATGTTCAGGGTGATTATTTGTTGTCAAGGTAGCAAATATTTTACTTAACACTATCGTATGAATTCATGATTATATTATGGAATTGGAGAACCCAGCAATAGAAGGAAATGGGATGAATTCATCTTCCACGAATTAGGGGAGAACCTGGAGATCACCATTTGGCTTATCTGAAAGAATGATTACGTCATTAATATATTATCAAGAAATGATAGAACATTAACTTTTGAGAAAATCACATAACTAACATTATATGTGTATTTTAAGAGAAATTCAATCTGACTTATAATAGCTTAAGAATTTAATTTTAATTTATATCTAATAGTATCCATTTAAAATATTATGATGTAAAATATAATTTTAGACAAAAGAGCACCTAAAATTTTCATAGAAGTCAATATTTCTTATATAGTAATTCTGTCAGCCTTCTTATTTCATTCATTTTTATTGCTAAAACGATTAATTTATGTATAGGTTTTTCTTTCTTTGACATAAAACATGGAAAGGAAAACCTGTATGTTCAGTTTAGAAGAATGATTATGTAACGCACATTATTATTAATAGTAAACGAAATGAAACTAAACTACGCATTGCAAGTTTTGTTTAGTTTATAGGGAAAAACAGGTCTTTTGAGTTTAAAATAAATTTAAATATATCTGTATAAAAATTGTTAAAATTTGCGAAGCTCCCTAAAGCTAATTTTGCAAAAAAAAAACATTTTCATAAAATATCAAAGTTTGTGAATATTTTTCAAAAGAATTCATCAGATTTTCTATTTTTATGACTTACCTTTGCACTGCTGAAATGAGTCCAATAAAGTCGATGTTGGGAATAGAACTAAAAGAAATGCTCAAACTCCAATGAACGTTTTCGTCTTATTCCTATAACATGCATACCACGAAAGTAAATGTAAGTTTTAAAACAAAAAACAGAAATGACTTTGTACCATCGTCGTATTTAATTACACTTCTCTTATAAGCTGGAGTCAGTTTTTCAGAAATATGATCCTTTTGATTAAAATTGTTTTGCTGTTTGATAAAAAGGAAAAACTCCCTGACATCTTATAAGTTAAATCTGTACAGAAGTGTGCAATAACATAAAAACAAAACGCAAACCCGTCATCGATAAAATGGCCAAATTGGGTTAATATATGCATTTCAGTCAAAATTCCTCACTTCTCAATTTTTGCAATATTTTTTTTCTTATTTGAAACTTAACTTATGATTCCACAATTCTTCATCTTAAAACTTGAGAAATAGTCAACAGAAAAAGAGATGTAACCGTAAATTCCATTTTGATCGCGAAATATTCTCCTCGCAAGAAAAAATAAATCTTCGCATATTTTATTCACAGTTTTCCCTCCTTCGCATTAAAATTAAAACATTCGAGCCACTTTCCCTTATTGGATTTCCAGAGCATCTTCATCAGACGTCACATTTAGCATCCCTTGCAGAAGGCGAAAAAGAATATTAATAATCTTCTTACTGATCAACCCCTGAGGGATATGAAAAAGGAGTAGGAAACACTCAACCCCGAACTTTTAACTCTCCACTCCTCGGCTTTGAATTTAAGTGGTAGCTACTTCTCCAACAAGGAAACAAAACAAAATTATAAAAGCATCCGACTTGATGCTCTAAAAAGGAATCGATGGGGCATTTGCGGGCGTTAAAACTTGGATAAAAGAACAAATAAAAGGTTTTAAGTTAAGTTCTCAGAGTCAGGAGAAGACACGGTGTTGTTGTGAGTCTCAGCTTCCAATGGGAGGGAAGAATCAATTGAATAATTTATCATTGCTTTTTGGTGTTTGTTCTTAACAGAGGCTGACAGAGGGCGCTGAGGTTGAAAGTATCTATTAAGAATGTGGGTAAGTACTTTATTTTTCAAGAAAAATGTATTTTAAAGAGAAGGTAAGGAAGATGAGCGATGGTGTTGAAGTCAACTTGCGATTTTTGAATGGTTTAGAAGTTTTTGCATATTCATATTTACCTCTCTCTTCTTTTCTATAGTACACTTAACTAGCAACAAGGTGTTCTGTAGGAAAAAACACTACAGGCTCTAAAAGATCTTCTTTAATTTGCTACTACTTAAGAGGAAAACTCTTTAAGCAGTATGCCAGTTGTACTTTCGATACCAAGTTGACAGTTCGTTAACTGTCACTCTCCTCTAAATCTTATAAACAATGATATGTTTATTGACAATCTGTCGTTCATTAAATGTAAGTCGTCTTATGCACCAGTTAATCTTTTACATAAAAGTAATGCCGTGTTTATGCAGATGATTGTCTATAAATCGGTCGAAAAATTCATATTTTGCATTTCAATCTTTCTTGAAAAATTAAAAAAAATTGGCATGAGTTCTCAAGAGGGCATCGCATTTCTTTAGTTCCAAGGGGAAATTTGCCCAGAAAGACTATTAATTTCGTTTTGGTATTTTGCGTTGATTCACTAAAAGCGTTGTTTCACTTTTCATATTGTAACCAAATATTATCTCCCTATATTATATATAAAGAAATTAATTAATGAAGAACCTGCATAAATATATGTATGTTTCTCGCATTGTAATAAAACAACGGCACCTAGAGCCATCAAATTTTCTATATTGAACCTTCCCCCCCCCAAATATGGAAGCCCAAATTCGGAATAACGAAATTTTGATTAAAAACTCAAGGACGGCCAATGGCAACGTCGTACAGAAAAAACATTTTTATCTCCAGCTCGTGAGACTTTGTATCGGAAATCCTAAAGATATGCTCATTTTAAAATTATTTTGCGATATTTCTCTTAAACTGAATTTTATGGTTTAAGTGCGAACAACATGATATTTAATAAATAAAGGTAACACACAGAATATTAAAAAAAAGACCCTTTGGATGTAATTTAAAATTTGAAACCTTACAGATTTTTTTAGCCCACAGGGCGTTAACCCAGAAGGGCTATTAATTTCGTTTTGGCATTTTGAGTTTATTCACTTTTCAAACTTCTGCCACCAAATATTACAGCCCTGTATTATATTTAAAGAATTTAAATAATGAAGAATCTGCATAAATGTATGTGTGTTTCTCGCATTATGATAAAACAATGGAACCTAGATCCATCAGATTTTCAATAATGTAATCCTCCACCGAATATGAGCATGTGGAAGCCCTAATTTGGAATTTGTTTTATTATCTGTTTCATATTTTGTCAGACATTAAAAGATTTTTTATTAGCAACTCAATGGTTTCAAAGCGAGGGACGGCAGCACTGTACAGAAAAACAAAACATTTTTATCTAAAGCGTGCGAGACATTGTATCGGAAATTTTAAAGATATACTCATTTTAAAATTATTTTGTGATATTGCTGTTGAATAAAATTTTTTGGTTCAAGTGCGAAGAGCATGATATTTAATAAATAAAAGTAACACACAAAACGTTAACAAAACGCCCCCATGGCCGTAATGTAAAATCTGAAAGCTTTCAGATTTTTGTTTATTACTCTTTTCTCTTTTAATTTTCCTCCCTTACTGTATTTATTTTTAAAGTTGAATAAGAAAGAACAATCCATAATAATGTCATATTACCGTTTCTGCAAAGTAGTTTTCATCTATAACAGAAATACATGCTAATATGTGAGGAATAATATTCAGTATTCAATTTCCAATTTTTTTTTTTTTTGGTTAAAACTCTACAACATCATTTAACTCAATAGCAATTTAAAAATTATACAGATATATTACTTCACTGTATCATTTACAGAAGAAATAATGAAAAGACAAACCATGAACGATAAACATATTCTGTTAATGGAATTTTCTAAAGCAATGGATATTACACTGCTCGCCACCGTAATTGCAACACCCTGAAGGAAGCATGCAAATAACTTGAAATTTACAACATGCATTAGCGGAGGTGAGATATGCAAATGATTAGAATTTCAGGGCAGACGCGCATCACGCGGGCCTGTGGCGCCACTTCAAAGCGCTATTTAAGGCTTGGAGTTTTCGACGATTTCAAGTTCGGCAATTGTCTTTTTCTTGTGGTTCTTTCAAAAAACAATCAATTATGCCTAGTAGTAAACAGCGATCATCGTTTGATCAAGTATCCGAGTTCGATAGAGGAAGGATAGTGGCCTACCGAGAGTGTGGACTATCTTTCAGGAAAATCGGTAGTAGTGTTGGACGAAACGAAACAACTGTAATGCGGATATGTGACCGTTGGATGCAGGAGGGTACGAGGGACCAACGTGTTCGATCGCATCCACCTCAGTGCACCACTTCATGTGATGACAGAAACATTGTGCACATGGCAGTGACGGATCGCTCGGTCACATCACGAACCATAGCACAGCACATTCAGTCTGTAACGCATCATCCAGTGTCTGCGCGTACCATTCGACGCCTTTTACAGTAGAGTGGTCTGTCCGCAAGACGTTCATTGCTTCGTCTACCCTTGACACAGAACCACAGACGTCTCCGCCGCCAATGGTGCGATGAAAGAAGGATGTGAACGACAGAATGGAATTAATTGTCTTTACTGGCGAGTCACGCTTCTATCTGCAACACCACGATGGTCGCATTCGAGTCTGGAGACACCGTGGAGAGAGGATGCTGAACAGCTGCGTTATGCACCGCCAGACTGGTCCGGCACCGGGTATTATGGTATGGAGCGGTATTGGATATCACTCTCGCACTCCTCTAGTACGCATTGCCGATACTTTAAATAGCCAGCGCTGCATCTCCGAGGTGTTGGAGACAGTTGTCCTTCCTTACCTTCATGGCTTGCCCACAGCCATATTTTAACACGATAATGCGCGACCACACGTGGGTCCAAGGGTTCTTCGTCAATCGCCAGATTGAGTCGCTTCCCAGATTGTGTTCCGGCTCGCTCTACGGATCTATCGCCGAAAAAAAACATTTGGTCCATGGTTGCTGAATGATTGACCGAGATTAGATCCCAAGCTGCCACAACAGATCAACTTTGGCAACGTGTTGAAGCTGCTTGGTCTGCTACACCCCAAGAACACATCCAAAGTCTCTTTGAATCAATGCCGAGGCGTGTGGCAGAGGTGATCTCCAACAATAGCGGCTACACTGACTACTGATTCTGGAAGGAACCACATTTCACAGAAGTCTATAAATTTAACCATTTGATACTTGGTTAACATGTTATCTACTAAATAAATTTTGTTGTGATATCTCTTGTCTTTCTTGGTGTTGCAGTTTTGGTGGTCAGCAGTGTATTTTAAGAAAGTGAAGCAAAAACTTATTCTCTCTTAAACAGATTTCTACTTGACATATTTCTACTTAAAAAATAAAGTAGATTTCTGCTTTAGGGAGAAAAATAAGTAACTCGATGCACACTTTTCATTCCATGTGGCGTATTTGAGTTACGTTACTATGCAGCTACTAAAAGTGGTAAATAGTGAGCTAAAAAATAACTCAATGAAATAAGAAGAGACAGTCACTTGAAAAGTAAAGCTTGAAATTAAACAAAAATGCAACATTACTTTGGTGTAAATTTTAAATAAAACTCTATGGATGTCGAGAGCGATTAGATGCAAGTCTTTTTTTTTTTCAGGAGCCTCTTCCTTCGGATCTGTTATTTATTAATAGTACTGAATACCGATAATTAAAACCACTCAGCATCAATAGTTTCAACCGGGATCAAACCCAGGTGAATGCGATAACTGAATGGATGCTTTTCCTGGTTTCTTCGCGCGTAACGTAGTTAGACACAAGTTTTCCTTAAACAGTCCTCCAGAAAGACACCCCTTCCGTTAGACAGACCTCACCCTCTTGTATGCTTATCAAATGCTTATCAGATCCAAATAATGTAACCTCAAGTAATAAATTAAAAGACATAACAGAAAAGCACTGACAAAAGTTTTAGAACAAATGTGTATTCGCTGTTATTCTTTGGAAAATTTATGATGAAAATCAGAAATTTCAGTTTAAAGTTATTGGAAAAATTCTCTTGCCAATATGTAAACGCTGTCACTAAAATATAGCTCTTAGTGAGCTCTCAATCAATTAATTTCATCAGTTAAGATTGACTACACTCTGCCCAAAATGTGGAGGGCGTCAGAATTTCACTGTGAGACTATACAGGTATTGTCCCCTCACACTAACCGTCATGAGGAAAGACCCTTCCAGGGTGTTTCGCGGGTGCTCTGTGGATAGAAAATCAAATAATAAACAAATCATTTAACAAATAATAAAACCTAAATTTTAATGCAGTCTTTCGGTACATAAGCTCATATTTATGAAAGTTTCATACGCGTTATGAAAAAAACAAATTTATAAGAAGTTTGACAACAAAAATTGACCAGGATATTTAATTTGAAAATCTGCAATTTTTTATATCTTTTTCAACTTGCCTCGAAGGGTCGGTTAATTAAGTTAGAATTATTCGAGGAAATAAGTTTAAATGAGGTGCAGTAAAAAATATATATAATTAAATAGGTCGTCAAGGATGCCATGTGGTGTCAGCAACAAATTTTTGTTATTTAAATTTACAGTTATTGCCGGTTTACCGAAATCTGATAATAATTCTAACTCCTTATTTTGTGTGAAATGACAAAGCAGAAAAAAAAAGTTTGCTTTGAATTAATTATTGATCTTTTCTTCGCAGTAACTCTTCTGTAATTTGTAGAGACATTAGGTATTTTTGGAAGCATCAGACATGAAAAATGAGCAACGCCTTCGCTGGGAATCGAATCACGGACCTCTCGGTTACGCGTCGAGCATGCAGACCACTACACCACGAAGGTAGGCGAAGAAGGCGGGAGAAATACCTTATAAATTATTTGGGTCTTTAATTGCAATGTATTTTCCCATTCTTCAATCAAGTTGCGCTACAAATGTGTTAAATACCGCAGATTTTTAACTCTATTTATCAATTATTCATTTTTCTTTCTCAAATTACTCTAATTAGTGTTTTGGAATCAGACATCTTTTCTGAAAGCGGCTACAGAATCTGAGGCCTATCGATATCCTTTTGTCTTTCAGAATCCGTTGCAAGCTTTCAGAATTTGAATTTAATTAAAGCGTAATGATTCATAAAACGGACTCCACGGTAGCTAAAGGCGGCAGGTGTTGATAAAACGAGCGTTCCGACTTAACTGCACACTTCCCTCCCCTCTTGTCAATTCGCGACCGCGGAAATTTGCAGGTGGTATTTACTGCGGGACCACCCTTTCGAATGCATTATTCAAATACAGGAACTGGGTGTCGGTTACCTTCTACACACGCAAAGAATTTTCGAGAGAAAAGCAGCCCAGATTATTTTTTATTTTTTCGTATTATTTATTTTAATGCGTGCTTGGCTTCTATCTTACACACAGCGACTTGAAATGCTAGGTGATTCTATCAGACATTTTAGATCTAATGCCTCTTTGATTAGTAGCTGAAAATATAAAATGATTATTAGCATCTCCGTATGTCGAATAATTAATGCTAATAAACTGAAATCATCCTTTTCCAAGATTTAATGCTATTTTCTCAATAAAGTGCATTTTAAATTTCTTTAAGGTTATACTGTTATAATTTGGATGGCATTTCTGATATATTCCATTCTGATAAACCATTGGAGTAGTCTAATTTTTAAGCCAGCGGTAAACTAACCAATAGACGAAAGCAAGTTCATTCAAACTGTGCTTCATGAAAATCTTAGCTAAGTTTAAGTAAATTTTTATATCGTTTCTATTGAGTAGGGGAAAAAAGCCTCTCAGTGAAATGTTCATTATGCATTAAATTAAACACGAAAAGTTCTATACCCTTATGTCCAATCTGCAAATTTCACGAAATGTAAAAAAAAAATCTGAAAGCTTTTAAGTTGTACATTACGCCCAAAGGGGCGTTTTTGTAACGTTTTATGCGCTATCTTTATTTATTAAATATCATATTCAGTTCAAGAGTAATATCACAAAATAATTTCAAATTAAGCATATCTTTAGAATTTCCGATACATAATCTCACGCTCTGGATACAAAAATATTTTTTTCTGTTCAACGTTGCCGTTGCTCCCTTTTAAATCCTTGAGTTTGTTAATCAAACAATTTACAAAATATGAAATCGGTAATAAAACGAATTCCAAATTTCAAAGATGCCCATATTCGCAGTAGGATTAAGTCGTTCAAATTTTGATGGCTCTAGGTACCGCTGTTTTATCATAATGCGAGAAATAAACATACGTTTATGCAGATTCTTCATTATTTAATTTCTTCAAATATAACACTGGGCGATAACATTTGGTGGAAACATTTTGAAAAGTGAAACGGACATTCAGTGGGATTCGACGTAAAATAGCAAAACGAATACAATAGTCCTTCAGAGACAAAGCCCCTTTGGAATAAAAAAAACTCTTCGTAAAATGTTCATTGTGCGCTAAGTTAAAGTATGAAAAGTTTTATATCCTTATGCGCAAATTTCAGGAAATGTAAAGCAGCGAATTAAATAACAATATCTACTAACAGTCATTTATTTATCTTTGTCAGTTGTTTAGAAAGTTTTAGCTTTTTTCGTTCTGGCTTAGATAAGTAAGTAGGAATAAGTGTAGAATTTACACAATATTTATCATAAATAAATGGGTATTGACCTCATACACTAATTATCTTCATATATATCCAAATGACTAGCATCGTTTCAACAACCAGATGGCAGTATATTGATATAGCATTCAGTGTCATAAAATTTAGTCGTAAGAAATGGTTAACAGTTAGAGACATTTATGATAATTAATTTCACAATGATTCATAGTAATTAACTTGCGCTGCAAAATTCTTGAGCTAGGAAATCTACATTTTGTTTCCTTTATGTTTGTTTTTTATTGCAAATCTTAGAAAAGGTAAAAGTTACCGTTCTAAGTTGGGTTTTTTTTAGATGTAATAAAGTTGTTAGAGTTGTTATAAATTGTCACTCAGGTTTAGGTAGCATCTACGAAAAACCAACTGCCCGTTTCAATGACTTCGGTAAAGTAGTAAAGCAACACGCGTTATTAAATTTGTAATTGGCCCATGAAATTATTAATTATAATTATGTCTGTGAACTGTGCACCTAAATGCAAGATACATTTCTATTTAACTTGAGAAAACTTTGCAAATATTTTACAGTCTAGATTTTTGTTTTACGGAAAACATTTAAAAATCTTATTATATAGTTTCGAAAACCGTCTGCCTTGTACCTAGAATTCTTTTAACATAATACTTGTGTTGAGAAACCGTGTAATTTAAGCGTATATCTGGGATTATTAATTTAAAGAAATAAAGTCTTTTCCACATACCTTGTGTGTCTATATACATACATATAAACGCAGGGAAATCCATACGTGACATACCTTAGGAAAACTATGACATCCACTGAAATGGCAAAAATCAATCTGATTTAAACGTCCTCTGTTTTTGTTGATCTGGCTTGAACTGATTTCTGTCTCTCTCTTAAAATCACGGTTTCGGTGACGATTTGATTACTAGAAAAAGTATAAACTTTAGGTTAACTTCTACAGAAGATTCAGTGTCTAAGAGTTAACCTAAAGAGGTTGATTTTAATAATATTAACGACATATCACCTGAAAATCCATCAGTATTGGCCACAATTATTCACAAAGACTCAATAAAAGCTAGAAAAACAAACTTAATAGCGCATCAGCATTATTTCTATCAAAAGCAATTTCTGGTTTCGTCACTTACAATAAACAAATAAAGTTATTATTGATTACAAATTAATATTATGATTACAAATTAATATTAAACAGTAAATGATGACAATTAATGCTATAGAACAGCATATCTATTCGTAAATATGAGCTATTTAATGCTCTTAGGAAGTTTGTTTTTTACTTCCTCATTATTAGGAGCAAAAAAGAAGTCAATTCAGACTTCTAAGAGAAAAACGAAGCAACTATCTTCTAATTAATCAAAAGCTAAATTGAGCTACCTCATACTTTTTTTCCTAATGATACGTCCTATTTTTAAATTTTGTTTCCTTTTTAGCCCAAAAAGGGTTATTAGTCTCGAAAGGGGATTTTGCGGAGGTTCAGTATAAACAGCAAATCACTTTTCAAATTGTTACCACCAAATAATTTTGTTCTGCATTATTTTCAAAGAAATTAAATAATGAAGAATCAGCATGTGCGTGTGTATTTGTTCTTGACATTGTGAAAAAACGATGGAACCTAGACTCATCACATTTTAATTAACCCAGTCCTTCACTCGAATATGGGCACCTGGAAGCTCGAATTTAATATTTCATATTTTGTAAAATTTAAAATGAATTTTCGATTAAAAAATCAACGATTTGAAAGCAAGCAGTGCAACACTGTACGGAATAAAAGATTTTTATTTCCCGCGCATGAGACTGTCTATCTGAAATTCCATATATATTTTGTGATTTTGTTTTTGAATTGAATTTGTAGCTGGCGTAAGTGCAAAGACCATTATATTTAATAAATAAAGTTCACACACAAAACTTTAATAATAAAAAGACGTAAAAGTTTTACAAGTCATCTTACTAAGAAAACTTAACACTGATGTGATGACCTGAGAAAAGACAGAAAAAAAAAATAGAAAAATATATGCCAGCACTTAACACTGCATCGGTAAACCTTAACATATGCTGCTATACTTTTAAAATTTTTATAATTTTGATGTTGAATTTTATTCGGTGTGAAGACGAGGAAAATTGTACTTAATAATAAAGTTTAAAAAACGATATAAAGAAATGAGTTAGTAAGATAGTAAGAGTGAGAGCAAAGGCAGACAGATAAACTGCGAGCTCAGCGAGAAAGTAAAAAACCTTAACAAATCCTTTTGGGCGATTGGTAAAATCTGAAACTTTTGATTTTTTTTTCTTTTGTCTTGTTAATTATTTCTTAATATTTAACTTTATGTTTTGAAAATATATTATATTGCCTCCAAAGACTGGCATGCGTGACCCCAGATGGCTGACACTGTGCTTGGTATTTCAAAGCAATCTTGATTTTGTGTGCCTATATCGCGTGTCTTGATGTGAAAGATTCTCAATGATTTTGCTGGCATGGACAGCCTCTCACCGCCCCCAAACACAGTTGATTTCCAAGGTATGGCAGTATCGTGAGCTCAACCCATATTTTTACCTTGAAGAGACA
Source organism: Stegodyphus mimosarum (assembly GCA_000611955.2). Taxonomy (NCBI): domain Eukaryota; kingdom Metazoa; phylum Arthropoda; class Arachnida; order Araneae; family Eresidae; genus Stegodyphus; species Stegodyphus mimosarum. The sequence continues at coordinate 53,142 of KK113993.1, forward strand.
CAAAATTGGCATATAAAGTGTAATCATTTAAGTTTTAAAGAGCAGGTTTTGATGAACTGTACTACAACAAATTTTCAGAATGCCTTAAAGCCGAAACGAATGAATATATGTTGGTTATTCATAATAAAGTACGCGCTCTTAGCCGATTTCTTGTAACGTGCTTTATCATCATTAGTAAAGTTTTCATTGAGTATAAGTGATTACTCTTTCACGTGTTAACGAAATAAGTTTCAGTGAATTAATAAATTCTCTACTAACTTCACACAGGATTGGAAACAACAAACTCAAATACGCATGCGTGATTCGAGTCACTGCCTTTAATAACAAAAAATAGATAATGTGGTTCTAGCGGCCAGAGTATTTTTGTAGTTTGATTTCCATCTTAATTTTACGTAGCTTCCAGCAGTAAACAAATTAATACCATTTAGAAAAACATGATAAACATTACATCTTTTTGAAAGAAACTTGCATAAAATGTTTTTTGATAGTTCTCAAATGTTGGCTTTTCTCTCTGATTCCTCTAATGTACTGATGTAAGGATTTCAGCAGAGTTTCATTCAGAATAGTAGTATTTACCTTGGAAGAATTATAGCCATGTTTCTCAGTAACTGCTATAAAGTTCGAAAAAACATGGTCAATAAATAAAGACAAATACTTGAAATCGTAAGAAGCTCAAAAGTTATTTTGAAAAATGTAGCGTTGATAAGTTACTATCAATTAGAAATTATTAAATAAAATGCTTCTAAAAAGTAACGGTAAAATACGTGAGTAATTGCACGACAAGATGCGCTTTATTATGAAATCTAAAATGCAAATTAATTAGGTCTGGATTGGCTTGAATAAACTATATTGATTTCGACACATCCTTCTTCTTCAAACAACGCAGTTAAAATTTTCTATAGGCAAAAAAACATTATTAAAATAAGTGAACTAAGACTGAATAAACCAATGTTAATCAAATTCGCTGAAACAACCTTGTATTTGGCTAGAAGTTCTTCTAGATATTTTGTTCTCCTGATGAGAAGGGACCTGTAGCTGCCCTCGAAATCGATTGAGTGTTTTAATGAATGTACGCCAAATACAAGGTTGTTTCAGCGAATTTGATTGTCACATTGGCGTGTTTCTCTTCGATTGTAAACCAATATTATTTATGTTGCTTTTAAATTTTTTTGTAATTCTGGTGGTGAATTGTAGGTAACATAAGTGCGAAGAAAATTATGCTTAATAATAAAGCTTCTTCTTCTTGAGCTCTACAGCCTGCTACGAGCCAAGGCTACCCTCTAAGTTTTCTCTTTCTGACAATATCCGGCGCCATCTTCCCATCTCTTCTGAGAAGGTTATCTTTATGCCTACTTTTGAGAAGGTTACCTTTTTTAGCAGGAAATACATCATCATTTCTATAAATATGGCCTACTTTTTATATCATATTTAAATACACACATTTAAACGTCTGAACGGATTGCAATTGCAAAATGGTTTCAAAATGGATTTTTTCTTGACTTCTGTACATATATAGTGTTACAACTTTTGTATTTAGATAGCTAATGTTAGTAGAATTATAATTAAAATTGTTTTATTTCCCCGTGCAATACAGCACGAGACAGATTTTAAGAGAAAGCTACGCCGGAAAAGTAAAAATACAGGAGCAAGTGCATTTAACATTTAATAAATAAATATCTCGTAATTTATAGTTAAATTGAATAAATGTAATTGACTGCTGTGTTAGTTGTAACCGTAATTTTACTCCTTTGCTTTCCAGAAATCTCGAGAAACAAAGAAATTACTAGAACTGTCTCGCGACCGATTTGAAAGCTTTAAAAAGCCGGAGAGAAACATTTCAGCTCAATTGTCGTTGTTGTTTAGCTAGCTATTTTTAATTTTCTTTTGTGAATTCGTCATGAGATCGGATTAGCTTTCTCTTTACATTGCGCTCTATTTTAACGTTTTGAGTAGTTTAAAGTATAGCTACTGATTATATTGCGGGATATTGTACGAATATCTCTGAGGAAAATTCCAGTGTTTTGTTATATTTCTTGCGATAAGAATAAATTTTATTAACCTTTTATTGGACTTTTGCATTCAATCTAGTACGAACATGTACTCAAGTAACAATATTTATGTATCTCGCTTAATTAAGAAAAGAATAGCAGTAGAACAGTGAAATTTTGTATACGGAACTACTGTTACATCTAGATGTGCACTTCCGTTTTTGATTGCAATCGGTAGTACTAAATATATATTTTTATGGATTTCGTATTTATTTAGCTATTTATTTAGAATTGTAATTAAAATTGTTTTACCGTCCCGTGCAAATTAGACGATTTTTAAAGAGAAAAATACGTCGGAAAAGTAAAAATTAAAGAACGCGTGAATTTAATATTTAATAAAGAAATATCTCGTAATTGCTGTTGCCATCCAGCGAAATCGAGAAAATAGTTTTTATTAGAATGTTCTAGTGAATAATTAAAAAGCTTATAAAAGCCGAATTAACACCTCAGCTCATCGTAAATTAAAACACCTCTGCTCAGTTGTAGCTGTTTTAAGCGAACTGCTGTTTACTAATGTTGTTATTGATCGTAGTGAATTCGTTATGAGATTGGACTAACTTTCTCTGATTTGAATTGTGTTCTGTTTCAAGGTTTGAGATATTGTGATATTGTACGAACATCTCTGAGGAAATATTTCTGTATTTGGTTTTATTTCTTGTGAAAAGAATAAATTTTATTAACTTGTGCATTCAATCCATTTCGAACCCGTACGCACGCAACAATTTATATATATATTGCCATTCCTAGCTTTGAAATCGTTAAGTTTGTTAATCAAAAATTCTTTAATGTCTGACAAAATATGAAATAGATACTAAAACAAATTCCAAATTCCAAATTAGGGCTTCCAAATGCCCCTATTCGGTGGGGAATTCGTTATTTAAAATTTGGTGGTGATGAAGCAATTCAGATTACTGACATCTGAAGGGAGACTGTTTCTGTAGAGTCTTCGTGATCTCAAACTCGGCTTATGATTTAGATGTGATGACCGACGTCCAGTGCGGTAGTTCCTATGCACAAGTTTAATTCCGAGAGTCTTTTGATAGTGTCGTCTTCCTCTTGATTCAAGAAATTCTATCGGAGTTGCGGTGCAGCGATTACTGTAGCAAACTATGAGACGACTGTGTATACTGTTCATGTCTACGGTAACAAGAATAGAGACTGTTTAGAACTGTTTACCTAGCGTGTTGAAGAAAATGGTTTCTGATTACCAAAATAACGAAGCCTACTCATATAAGTACTCTTTACCTCCTCCTCGAATGTAGTGATTAGTACGTAAAACTAAGTACTGATATTTTAATATATATTATGGATTTTATTTCTAAGATTGGAATAAAATCATCATTTAACATCATAGCTATAAAAATCTATATTTTCATTTTTATTTGTCTTAGGGACCGATAAAAAATTAATATTTTTATAGCTATGATTATGTGTTTTCTGTCTAAGACAGCGGAGCTCAAGATCTTTAGACTTCCTGTCACTTGAACCTGGCTTAAAAGTTTTTGCGGCTGTACTTAATCTTCAAAATGTTCATTTGGAAGAAAGACTGCCTGTAAATTAGTATTTCATTAAGTTTTGGTGTTTAATTATTTGGTGGCACCAATTTTATATTATATATTCACCCAACAATGCCACTCTAACGTCTTAAATTAAAATAGCATCTAATGTTTATGCATATAAGTCTTCATTAATGCAGTTGGATAGGGGGATAGAAGGTGGCATAAATCAGAAATCCAGATTCACAAGACGGCAGTTACTTGATTATTTGTTATTTAACAGCATTATAATATAGTTATTACCAATATTCATTTCCCACAGAATTAAACTGAATCATGATATTTCATCCTTCTCTTTTAGAATTCATTTTAGACTTGAATCATGTTTTAGCACAACTAAACTTGAAACGCAATTATTCTTACACTGTTTATTGTGGTAAATCATTCACTTCGAGTTGAATTCATTATATTCAGAAATTGCGGAAATTTCAATTACTCAGTAAGCTAATTTTGCCATTCACGCACTTCATAATTACAACAGAAATTGAAATTTCCATATTTTAGATTGCAGCTACCTCGCGAGAGAGTTAAGTGTTGCCCCAAAGCGATTTCAAAGCTGTGTTGCCAAACTCAATTTCATAAATTGCTTAAAGCCAAAATCTGAGCCATTTAAAAGCTGTTTTCAAGACAGAGGCGAAGGTAAAGCATTTTAAATTTTCTTCACAGCTCGAAATACAGAATTTTAAATACAAAAGCAAAATTAAAGAAAACCTACTAGATATTTTATAGGTCATTATTCAGTAATTAGTCTTTTTAGTTGCTTTTGAATTGCAATTATGAAAAAGATTATTTTATTTTCTAGTAAAATCTTAATTAACTGAGCTGGTAAAAGCCGATACACCCCCTTTTAAAGGGCGACTGGGTATTAGGGGACCCAATCACTAAATCGTGGTGGTGGAGAATCATCATCCACCACCTTTTTCAGTGCGGGCGCCACTGTAGAGACATTAGGTATTTTGAAGTTAGCAGGAGAGATGAAAAATGAGCAATGCCCTCTCAGGGACTCGAACCACGGACCTCTTGAATACGCGCCAAGCGTGTTGACCACCACACCATGAAGGCATGCTAAAAAGGCGGGAAAAATACCTTATAACATTTAAATTAAAAAATGCACAATTTACCAACATTTAAGAGTAAAACAATTAAACTCACCCAACTAGGTGACGAGTAGATATAACGTTTGAGGTATACCGCGTATTGCAACCAAAAAGGGAGGTGCACAAGTACATGTTATGGCAGTACCATATGCACAATTTCAACGTTCCACGGCTACTCGTTTTTCAGTTATGAGAGATACCTAAGTACGTAGAGATGTCAGGAAAACAATTCTTCCGAATCCATTTTATAATCCGTTTTGGGAGAAAAGAGTCTTTTATTCTGTCCGTTTACAGATGTAACGCAAAAACATCGTTCAGATGGAATAGAGAGTGGCCAAGATGGATATTTTCGTTGAAATATGATACCCGAAATTTTTCGCGATTTTAATACTTCCTTTACTTTTTGTACAAGAAAGTAAAAATGACTGTTTGCGTAACTGCATTTTAATACGAATGGTTTATGTCACATTTAAATTAGAAATGTAAATTATAAAAATAGGAAAACAATTTTGCAGTATATTTTCATTCGTAAGAATGGGCTTTAAAATCTTTCCTATCTGACTGCTGATTCTCGCTTCTTTCCCATAACATTCCGTCAATCACTTTAATATTGAAACTTCAGCTGATGTAATACCATTCTGCTGCTCAATATTTCACAACTATGATTCAGTGCATTAGATTATTTATTTGCAGTCTTTTCAAATATTATTTCGATGGCATTATCAGGACTGAGTTGTCTGTGCATACTCTTTGCAAACATAGTGAATTAATTACAAGGGTTCTTCTTCTCAAGTCCTGAACTGGAACAGTGAGCGGATAATACGCTATGTTCTTGTGTAGATGCTGAGTTGGAGAATAACTGCACTTGAAAGGGATTTGAAATCCTCTTTTATTAAGTCACTATTATTTACACACTTCCCAACTCGGGAGAGATACAGAAAGTAAAAGACCACACTTGGGTCGAACTTAACAAATAAATAAATTTAAATAAATACCTAAATAGAAATTAAATTAAACTTTGCTTCGCAGAGCAAATCGCGGAGTTTGGCCTCTACCTAAAAGGGTGCGTAGCAAGATATACTAATACTAGCGCACTTCAAATTGCTTCAATATGCAATCACGTAGCAAGCACTATGGCTTATAAATTTTAACTGCTAGCTGGTCAGGCGAACGTTGAGCAGAGTGACCGTGATCTCAGACTAAAGCTCTCTCACATTGAGAGGTTTCTACCTCTGGTTTAAATAGTACTTGGCTGTACTTCAAAATTAGCATAAGCTGAAAACGCGCGCTTCTTCTGACGGGAAGTTGAAACAGAGAGAAGATAGAAAGATTTAAATTAAAATAAAGCTTGGTTAGTTTAACTAAAACCTTACAGCATTAAGAGCATGTTTGCATCACTTTTGCATAGATTTTCTATGTGTTCCTTGTTCTGTACTACACACATCAAAGCTGTTATGAACAGCAGTTTTTCAAATTTACCATCGTTTAGAGGAGCTTAAGGGGGGATAGACAGCTTAAAATGTATTCCAAATTGGCGTTGCGAAATTTCAAAGATCGGTAGGGATGATAAGAAGATTTGCCTCCTTCCAGTCTTCTAAAAGACATATATGACATGTTTAATGAAATCTGGAGCTTAATCGCATTTTTAGTTCCTAACAAAACATGCGTAATTGTTTGCTGATTCAAAGAAAGTATTCTTTTAAAAGAGGCCACATTGTGAATTCCTGTTAGGTATTAAATCTGAAGTGAGAGAGTGCTGTTTCTAAGAACTGAAAGTTTTCAGTATGTGATAAACTGTTTCACTATTGCAACAATAATTCACATTTCCAAATAACATTTACAGTTATCTTTAGAAACTCCTTGAGCAAATTTAAACGCTAATATTTATGGATATCTGAATAACTGAAAACTTCAGAAATTTGCAAAGTGAGTTTTAGTCAAAGAATTTTTTATAAATGCGTATATTTCTGAATTGAGTAATATTTTTAAACGAATGCATGAGAAGAATTTGGCCAAGTGGGAGGCTATTTTATAGTCCTAATCTGATCCTAGCATTAATTTTAATAACATCACGCCAAAGCAACTCTTCCGTATTCAAAAAAACACTGACTGTATTACCTTAGGGTTAGTATCCCAGAAGAAATGCAAGAAATCACTCAGCAAGAGTGAGATAGATATGTTTTTCGCGAATTTGAAAGCAGTCTACACAGTGTGCCTCGGTTAGATTGTAGAGACATTAGCATTTCAAAGCATTAGACATTTCAAAGCAAGAGATATGAAAAATGAGCAATGCCCTCGCCTGGACTTGAGCCACGGAACTCTAGAATACGCGCCGAGCGTACTGACTAGTGGTCAGCACGCTAAGCGCGTATTCCAGAGGTCCGTGGTTCGAGTCCCGGCGAAGGCAGCACACATTTTTTACGTCTCCTATTTCCAAAAAATTCTAATGTTTCTACAAGTGGCGCCCGAACAAAAAAAACCTGGTGGATGATGATTCTCCACCTCCGAGATTTGGCGATTGGGTCCCCTGAACCCCAGTCGCCTTTTAAAAGGTGGAGTATATAAGGCATTTCTTCCAACTTCTTTCCATGCCTTTGTGGTGTAGTGGTTAGCACTTTGGGCGCGTATTCCAGAGGTTCGAGTCCCGGCGAAGGCATTCCTTATTTTTCATCTCTCCTGCTTCGAAATAACCTAATGTCTCTACAATGTTATATACTTCCCCTTTTAAAGGACAACTGGGGATTAGGGGACCCAATCACCAAATCCTGGTGGTGGAGAATCATCATGCACTACCTTTTTATTTCGGGTGCCATTGTAGAGACATTAGGTTATTTAGAAGCAGGAGACATGAAAAATGAGCAATTCCCTTGTTGGGACTCGAACACGAACCTCTCGAATACATGCCGAGCGTGCTGACCACTACACCACGAAGGCATGCCAAGAAGGGGGGGAATACCTTACAAGGTTATTAAAAAATGGCAGATCACGAAAAGTCTCTCTCGCTAAATCGAGGGATGCCCTCTACGAGGAATTTTTAAGGTGAATTGCTTCGTATTCACATTACACATGGCGACCACAAAACCAAGTACGCAGCCAATCTTTTCGCCCGTATGCGAACCCAGGTCGAATTACCAGTATTCAGTGGTTTTAACCATTCGGCCACTGCTGGGTCCTGCACAGCGTATCACAAAACAAATTATATATTTGAATGAGAGATGCATAAGATACATTTAGCAGAACTTTAAGAAATCACTTAAAACAGAGGTGTCTATTTCACGGCTTTTTGCCCTGTTATTTTGGCTTATGTGGATTAACCGAAAAATACTGAACAGATGAACGCATCTAAAAATGACTTTGAAAACAAGAAATAGTTGAATTATTTTTAGCAGACATGACTGCAACTTAAATAATTAAGTAGGCATTTCCAAGATTAAAAGCAACTTAGTATATCTTATTCTTTCAAAGAGTAGCAGCATTTGAATTTAAACATTAGAAGCAATAACTTAAGTGATTCTGGAATTCTATGAAAACAAAGTAGTATAATTGAAATGAAAAATAAGTGGCAAAGGTTATAATTTTAACAACTCTGTAAAAGCATTTGAAAAATTCAGAGGACACCACTACCTTTCAATACAATTTTAATAAAGCTAATTCAGTTTAAGTGAGTTTGTATAAATTGGAGCTGTATAAAAAAAAGTGCTTCACGGTTTTTTTTAGCCGAATGGGCGTTAGCCCAGAAGAGCTATTAATTTCGTTTCGGCATTTTGCGATGATTCACTATAAACGGCGAATCATTTCTTAAATGGCTGCCACCAAGTATTAAAGCCTTGTATTATATTTAAAGAAATTAAATAATGAAGAATTTGCATAAATGTGTGTACGTTTCTCGCATTGTGATAAAAGAATGGTACCTAAAGCCCTCAAACTCCGAATAACGTAGCCCTCCACTCGAATATGGGCACCTAGAAGCCCGAATCTTGAATTTAGAATTTGTTTTATTATCTATTTCATATTTTTTAAACTTTAACGAATTATTGATTAAGAAACTCAACTATTTCAAAGCGAAAAATGGCAACACTGTACGAAAAAAAAAACAATTTTATTTCCAACACGCGCGACAGTGTATTTGAAATTCTAAAGATATGCTCTTTTAAATATTTTGTTATATCGCTGTTGAATTAAATTTTATGTTTTCAGTGCGAAGAACATGATATTTAATAACTAAAGGTAACACACAAAATTTTTAAAAAAAGGCCGCTTTGGGCATAATATAAAATCTGAAAGGTTTCAAAGGTTTCAGCCCCCTCCCCTTTTTTTTTTAAATCGTGTGCATTTGCCAGTAATGTATACACTTAACGATTAAAAATAAAAAGTGAAGTTTAGACTTCGGTTTATCTCATGGAGGAAGAATCTAATATAAAGATTACAAAAAAAGGAAATATTGAAATATTAAAAAGTGGAAAGCATAAAAATTTTAATAAATCTGTACTAGTATCTATTATATTGAGTTAAAGGCATCTTTTATTAATTACCAGAATGCTGGAAATCTTCGAAAACATTATCAGGTGCCTATATTACAAATTAATTCCTTTTAATATCTACCAGTTACTTATCAAAAATCTAAAACAAAAAATCGAATTATTTATTAAGAAGTGCGTAGTTTCTTTTTAATAGCTCAGCTTTTTAATCAGTACAGGTTGAAACGAGTGGGACACCACGGTTTCACTATGGGTCGTATTGGTATAATCCTGCTTTAGTATTGCCTTAATTTTAAGGGCGAGTACCCCGAGGGGAGGCGGTCCAGAGTCTCAACCTCTTCACATACTGCCAAATTTTGAAGAGTTTGTTCGTCGTGTAATTTGAGTGCTCCTTTGCCTCTCAGACACATCAAACACCCATGCCGCTTACAAACATTCATGCCTTCTCCGAGATTCGAGCCCATCAGAACCGTAGTCAGCGTCACTAATCACTATAACTGCTAAGCGGCTTTTTTAATCAGTAACCGATTAATTAAACTTGAAAAATTAAGTTAAGGATCTCATGCTTTACTGAATGGCAACACTCTGAAAATTAGCCATGAATATTCAATAAATTAAAGTTCTTATGAGAAGAGGAACATTCGTCAACTGCTATTTCGTTCTTTTCATTTTTCGAAGCACGGCTGTGTCTACGGAACTTATTTTACGAGAGCTATCAAAAAAAGACAAGTTTCCATCGAACCTCTTGAATGTATTCTTTGTGACTTTCGTCAAATTAGACTTGAGTACATTAGTACTGAAAATTAGTACTGCTCACATTCAAAAATATTTTTAACTAGCCGCTGCGCGGCCAGCCTCCGTCTGGCTTTTAAGTGTACCGGAAAAATGCCTAAAGAGAACACCAAACATTAAATTTAAAAACTGCACAGAATTTTACTCTGCAGAACAATTTTATCGAAAAAGAAACAAATAACAACTGAAAAAAAATTCAGTTAAAAGGGCATTACATATAAAAAGCATACAACGAAATAAGCAATATCCCTTAATACAAATATTACTTATCCTAATAAATAAATTAACCAACTTCCCTTTGCAAAATCTTAAGAACTCAAATGGCATAAACAGATTAA